>JAHZMX010001205.1:0-15488 GCA_027743895.1 Seira musarum | reverse complement strand
AGGTCAACCACTTGCTCGTTCAACTAAAGTTATGCTCCTTGCCCTGGGAAAAGATTGAGCATTTTGACTCCATCACTTTTCACCTCACCTCATTGAAACTGATTAGTGATTATGAAAATAAGCTAAACAAGATGCAAATTAAACTCTTCTCTCTCGTGTACTTACGCACATTTGTACGGAGCAAATTAAACAAATTAGCATTTCAAATTGGGCTATAGCCTCCAAGAAAGAATGATTCTTTTTCTTAATGTATAATTTATCTCGTAGAGAAAAAAAAAGTTATATAATTCATAGATCATTCAATGGACGATGACGATACCTCGAGTGCGTAGAGCTGGGAAAAAGGAAAAAATTGTAGAAAAAGAGGAGAAGAGTTGAAGAAAATGATTTCCAAAAAGATAAGATATGCCTCCTTTTTTTTCTTCTTTTTGTAATATTACTATTGCTTTTTTATGATAATTCTCCCGGGAAAATGTTAATATTAATAAGATGAGAAGTTGAGTACACATTTTGTTTTGCTTTCTTGTAATGATAATGATGCAATCATTGAAAAAATGTGTAGGCACAATAAACAAAAAAAAATTATTCAAAGACTACGTAAGTAAATCCAAATACCTACACAGCATAATATGATCTACCTAAGCTTTTGTTCTAGTCAGCCTAGTTAACGAAATTACCTTAAGGAACCTCCCCCTTTCTCAAAGTCGAGCCAAGTCAAGACAAGACTACAGATTGTTTTAAGCAAGCTCAAGTCGAGTCGAGTCATATGGCGATATCATAGCAAGCAAGGTGAACAAGAGGATGGTGGAAGGATGAAGGGGGATAATTTTTCTAATAAATTTATGTATTGCTCATGCTAATAACACAAAGTTGCTGACATCTCAAGTCAATATTTTATCGTTTCAACTATACTTTGAAAGGAAATAAAATATGCTTTATCATCAATATTTATGCTATCACGTAATAAGAGGAAATGAAAAAATGAGAATACGCCTTTGACGTGGTTGGGCTATTCTAAAGTGTTGGTGATACATGGGTTTGAGAAGGGATATTTTTACTAATTCGCAATCGCATTACACATTTACCTGGTTTTCAGTGAGCCCAGTGGCGAGTGTAAAAGTACAAATTCCTTTGAACTGGAATGAAGGAATGAACCATGATCGGAATTTACTTCACAAACGAAACCTTATCAATTGTAAAATTCTAAACAGTGTAAATGTACGTCGATGAACTTATCTGCAGGCAAAATCTCTTCACATAACTCTAATTTTTATTGGAGGTTAAAAATGAAAGGTCATAAAGCTGCTAACAAGATAGCCAATAAATTTTCATCTACTAAATCGAAATCATAATAATAACGAGCATGAGTTTAGACATGTTTACTACTTTACTACTTACACAATGAATTAAAATTCATCGCGAAACAAGAGTTGCGTATTTTCTCAAACAAGCTTAATTGCTCAATCATCCTATTTTCGAACTCACATAATATGTAACTTTATAAGAACAAATTCCTTTTGAAAATTCCAAACTTAGCGGCAAAGTAATATTTTTGAACACCAAACCCAACAACTTTCGACAAATTTTTTTTGAAAGGATTATTTTCACGTCGTAAATAAGCTATTAATTAAACCCGTTGTACTCTGTACTGCTTAAGAGCTCGAAACATGGTTTGGCTTTAGCTTGGCACGGTTAAATTACACGTTGAAACGGTGTAAATTAGCAGGTCTAGGTTTCAAAAAGCTGAGTTGTAGTTGTGATGTGACGTGCGAAATTAGGGATGCCAGTTTTTGCTTCCTCTTTTGACAAGATAATTCCTCAAACACGCTCCTTATTCCAGAAACCATGTTTAGTTCAGTTCAAGCTAAAATTTTCTTACAATTTTGATTTATCTTTTACTTTTCATTGCTCCTGTGACTTGACTTAAGAGTAAGCTGAGTTGGTTACTCATTTCCTGCAAAAACTTCTCCATGATTTACATACGCTGAAGAATCCTTAGCTCTATCTCGCAGACCAGACCAACAAGATGATTTACCAATTTCCATCCACTTAACATGCCTTTCAAGGTATCGTAAACCAAGTCATCAAGAGAGAAACTTAACTTTATTGAAAGGTTTACCGGTTATTAAAATATTTTATAACTCATCCTTTACGCATTTCATCCTTTTGAAAATTCTTGAAAATCTCTTCGGCATTCCTTATTTCTCCCCCTCATCATAATATCATGAGATCATCTTCTCATCTGCATACCTTTTCATCNTCCACTTAACATGCCTTTCAAGGTATCGTAAACCAAGTCATCAAGAGAGAAACTTAACTTTATTGAAAGGTTTACCGGTTATTAAAATATTTTATAACTCATCCTTTACGCATTTCATCCTTTTGAAAATTCTTGAAAATCTCTTCGGCATTCCTTATTTCTCCCCCTCATCATAATA
The DNA here is from genome assembly GCA_027743895.1 of Seira musarum. Classification (NCBI taxonomy): domain Eukaryota; kingdom Metazoa; phylum Arthropoda; class Collembola; order Entomobryomorpha; family Entomobryidae; genus Seira; species Seira musarum. The sequence continues at coordinate 13,050 of JAHZMX010001205.1, read as the reverse complement.
TCATGAGATCATCTTCTCATCTGCATACCTTTTCATCGTGAATGAATGCACCTCTGCAATTCATGCACTCTTATCAAAGTTTGGGATCACTTCTAGACTGACTCTTTGACTTTGAATATTTCCGTCTCTTGGAAAACTGCTCATACTAGAACTAAAGGAGTCTGCACAGTTTTTTTATTCGTGCAGTTTTAAAAGGTAAAAAACTTCCATTTCATTTAAGCATAAAAATTTTCATAATCCATAATAATATTATATAACCCTTCATATTACAAAATGTGAATAAGTTTTTTCTTTCAACTTAAACTTTTCATCATTTTTCCACTCATCAACTTACTGAAATGCCAGGGCATAGGCAACAACATTACTGCAGAATTATTATGGAGAAGAAGAAAACTTTTTTTTGAGCTTATTGAAGGGTAGGGAACAATAAACGTCACAAAGATGAAATGGCGTAGAAGACTATGCGCTCATCTAAATTCTTTAGTGCACATCACATCGCATTTCTGATGCTAGTTTGCTTGCTCGTTGCACTCCTCACTCAAAGTATTTCTTGACAGGCATTCTTTTGTTGAAGTGCCTAAGACAAAAGATCTAGAATCAAGTTCAAAGGGAAAAAAATATTTTAAGAGGTGAGATGATGACGGGATGAAATACGTTAAAATTTGAAGAAAGTGAATGTAATGTACGAGACTACGAGAGCTGAACAGAAAATTAAGGTAGGGTTCTATCCAGTCCAAGAACTCATCCAGCAATAAAGTAGATGGGTTTTCTTTCTCCTTAAAAACTCAGCTCCCAAAAAGTCGTCAGCATTCCCATAGCTCATCTTTTGCCCTTCAATATGTAGACAACACGTCGCAATATATCTTTCTCCGATGCGATGCGATGAAGGAATCCTAATGTATAGCGCACCTTCTTTTTCAAGCAGTTTTCATCCAGAAAACAAAATTGCATTCCAGAGCCAAGCCGAGCAAAGTTAGAACGTTTATTCATAAAAAAACTTTTTTCCAGACTGAGATGAGTCGAGCCGAGCTGGTTTTGGCTTGGTTTGGCTGGAGGTACAAGGTCTGACCAAAGAATGGAATGCAAATACTCTTCATTACATTTTGCGCTTGAATTGCAAACAAGTAAGCACAATTCCTTATCCCCACTTCAGTTTAGTCAAATCCAGTTCAGACTTTTGAGATCTGCCGTGGGCCGGAAAAGTCGTGCTACTCTTGTTGTATGTGTGTCCTGTTCCTTATCATATCATCACCCTCATCCAAACAAAAACAATGCGAAAGGCAATGATAATGATACGCCTAAGGAGTAGGAGTACGATACAGACTTTTTGAAGCACCATCTCAGACAAGTTTTGCCATTGCCATTTCATTTCGTCTTTTTAATCTCTCTTCACGTGACTGTATATCGGAGATGATAAGATTTTTTTTTCAAAACTACTTGGGAGATAATCAAGGGCACTCATTCAAAATCATGTTGTGAATTGTGAGCAATATACTTTATTGCCTTGTTTCTTTATGTCGATATAACATAGCATAACAGGCATGTTTGGAATGATGATTATGATTATGAAAAAACTTCTTTTTCTCATAAAATGCAAAAAAAAACTATATAGGAAAAACACAAAGGGCTTTTTGGTAGGTATACCGTGTAGCGCATTTTTACGTGCCCATTTGATGATCAAGCGGCTTCGCTTTATAGGTAAGGCACGTTACCGCATTTTTGCAGACTCGTTTTCGACATATTTTCCCTACGATTATTAGTTTAACCCAGGCGGACATAAGTGGAAAGTCAGGGTTCAAGGGCTGATACTGGCGCTGCGCTATAGACCTTTGGAATGTTGACTTCATTCAAAAGCCCATCCCGCTAGATTATTTTTAGGAAATCCAATCCACTAGGGAATCTACCACTCTAACTTTAACTTTGCCAATCCACTTTACTGACGAACGAACATAAACATTCATTTCATTATTCACTCCATATATTTTTTCTGCATGCCATGTTATGTCATAAGTCCTTTTTATCATGATTTAATAAAGGGATTCTTTGAACGTTCCACTGTTCCATCGACGCGTTTTTTTAAACAATGATCAAGTGAGCAATGTAATGAAATGAGCGAGTTAAATATTTCCTCAGTTAATTGAAATCAGAATTCCCACTTTTTGATTTTGTGATAGAAGCCATGCATGCGAAAACAATAAAAAAGAATCTTGATTACTCTTCGCATTTTTATGAGATATTTGTCATATTTCGTATTCAAATTAAAACAATCTAATGAATATTTTCAATTTGTTCTGGAGACGTTCTTACTTATCCTCCCAAAAGAGGTTAATAAGCTTAAAGGGAAAAAAATTACAAGGCTCAAGTCGAAGAAGCCATATGCATAAAATAAGCAGGAAATTTTTGCTTTCATTTTAATTGGATTTGAAAAGCAAGGTCTTTTTAAATATGCAGGGGTAGATGTAGTTGATGCATCCGTTTCAACCCCCTCAGCAATAAAATACATCTTTTGCTTCCTTGGAGTGAAGAAGTGCACCGTGCACCAAGCCAGACCTCGACACCACACTTGCTTCACTCCACTCCATTTTTACCATCTCCTGTTCCTAAACTCTTTTAAAAAGCAAAGATGATAATTTTTGATGAGGGAAATGATGATGATACTGAACTCATGTAACGTTTTTTTCAAAAGAAACTCCTATTTAGCTTATGTAATGAAATGAAATTGAGGATTGCGTAAGTAAGGGAAAGGTATAAAAAAGTAACTAAATAAGGCAAAAATTTTCCTCCTTTTTATTATTTTTTTAGAGCTATAAACTACATACCACGTCCGAAAAAGGTTCAGCCCCCTGATCCTCCACTCAAGATGAACATAGGGGAAATTTATGGGAAGTTAAGAAGACTTCCCCTTTTTTAATAATATTTTTTTTCTTAACTTTTCGTTAAAAAATCAGGCTTTTTATGGGTTAAAGTTTACTCCTTTTTATTACAAACTCTACTACTGACTGATCATATCATGATCTTTCTTTTCCTTCTCTATTCCAATTTTTGAATTTCCATTTCATTCGAAAACAATTCAACCCCTTCAGTAAAAAAAAACTATAGTGTAGTGTAATGTAATGTAGATATATCATAATGAGATGTTCCTTGGTGTTGGAAGAGGGTTGGTACACATCTCGTATTTTGCTCCTTTCAACTCATTGATCTACGATTTTTGGATGGGAGCTGACATGACAAGAGGGAAAAAAGTGGGATGTACACACGTTTCTTCATATTATATTATTACCTTCTTTCCTCCTGCTTCATTTTTTTTGTTGAACTTTTTTCTCTCCTTCGTTTCGTTTCTTCCACTTGTCATAAGAGTGAGGAATGTTTTATTGCTGGAGGTCGTGATGTGTTGTGGTAGTGATAGTTGTGTGGTGTGGTGTTGTACAGGATGCCGATCTAATCCATAAAATGAAGTAAGAGAAAAATTGGTGATGTAAAAAGATGAACAATCTTTAAAGAATTGATCGTGTAAAGAGGCTTGGACGAGTTTTCACCCTTTCGTTTTTTTATCCCTCCACAGTCAAGTCAAGTCTGATTGCAAGAGTTGTTGCTGTTACCTTGTTATCTCTGCTGACATCCTGCCATCCTAAATTATTGCGGGTGTTATTATTGTTATTATCTCGGCGAAAAAAATATGCAAGAAAAAAAGGGTTGTAAATTCGAAAGTAACTTACCCCTGCTCATTATGCACTTTTGTAAAGAAGCCATATTTAATAGGTTAAGTCAAAATAAAAAAATGTTTGAGTGTGAGTCATTCGTGCAGTACAACGTATTCCATTCTTTCCTGTAGATAGCCCTCTTCTTTCCATCTGCAAGAAGAGGGATACGAATACGTACATACTTTCTTTTTTTTGCAAACCATCATTGTCATTTCCTTTTCAACTTTTCACCTCAACTAGCAATCAAAGGAAAATAGCATGTGCTCATCTCCACAGTCAAGTCAAGTCTGATTGCAAGAGTTGTTGCTGTTACCTTGTTATCTCTGCTGACATCCTGCCATCCTAAATTATTGCGGGTGTTATTATTGTTATTATCTCAGTGAAAAAAATATGCAAGAAAAAAAGGGTTGTAAATTTGAAAGTAACTTACCCCTGCTCATTATGCACTTTTGTAAAGAGGCCATATTTAATAGGTTAAGTCAAAATAAAAATGTTCGAGTGTGAGTCATTCGTGCAGTACAACGTATTCCATTCTTTCCTATAGATATCCCTCTTCTTTCCATCTGCAAGAAGAGGGATACGAATACATACATACTTTCTTTTTTTTTGCAAACCATCATTGTCATTTCCTTTTCAACTTTTCACCTCAACTAGCAATCAAAGGAAAATAGCATGTGCTCACCCATCCACTACCATCATCATCTCCTCGATCACATCACATCAATACTCTCCCACTTTCTGTCTGGGAAGGTCTTGCATTGCTTGGCTTTAACTTTGTTGTTCATGTTCAAGGCAGAAGAAGAAGTAAGGAGTAGGAGGAGGCAGAGCGAACACAAAGCACATTTTTATTTTCTTCTGAATGAACGTGAACGTGGTAAGGTAAGGTGTACGAGCGAAGAAAAGAGTAAGTTATAACGTGTGAACGGGAAGAAAATTTCCTCTTTTCTACACCATTATTATTGGTTTCGTTCTACATCTATTGCCACTGCCACTAAGATAGTAATACAATAGCAATAGATGCATTTTTTTTCTCTTTTGCTCTCTTTTTTTTCCAGAGAAGAATCAAAATCCAGGTTCAACCAAGCGAACGAACAGTGACTCACCTCATCCTCCTTTTTTTCGCTGAAATTGCCTTCAAGATATGAAAAGAATCTATCTACAGTAAACCTGGTGAAAAGTGGATGAAGCGGTGCTGGTCTGGTCTGGTCGGGGATGAGACGAGAGCAGAGAAAGGGATAAAAATCGCTTGAAGAAATAAGAAAAGAGAGCTCATCTTTTCCGGAAATTCTTGATAAAAGAGAGAAATGCTTCAATTGTGAGTCGAGAGCTTTCCTTTGGTTGTTGATTCGTTGTAAAAAAAATAAAAGGAGTAAAAGGTAAAAAAAAGAATTTTTCTTTTTACAGTAGAGAACAGAATAACGTTGAAAAGATTTTTTTTGAAAGTAGGATCAACATGGTCTATGTTCACTGTAAATCAGTACTAAAAACTGGATTCAGTTAGGTGCATTAACTCTCTTCACCAAATCTATTTCATTCGATTGTTTACTTTTCTGCACTTACGTTTGCGTTCTAAACGATTTTGTTCCCCCGGTCCTTAATTTAGAATTGTCAAAGGCAAGGATAATTCAAACATTCCACAAGTTTGTTGCGTTAACCTTCATACTGATTATTTGATCTGCTCTAGTCTGGATCTTCGCATGTTTTGAGAATATATATGTATCTTTTTGTTTTTTTTTTTCATAGAGTGTCAGAAACCAATTTCATAGAACCTGAGATCCTGTCGTGAATTAAAATTGGTTAAAGTTTTTGGAACATTCACTTTCACTTTAATTGCATGCTACTTCTGACCAGTTCAAGTGAAGCTAAACCTCTGAAAATTAAAATTCATTTGTAGTGAACCTTTGATGCTACAAAATTGCGTAGCTCAGAACATCCCTCCCTCTTTCTAGGAATATGACACGTGTCGCTTCTCCACCTCTTCCTGTAAAACAAAGTGTCCATGAAAAGTTTATGAGGGGCTTTTATTTTCCAGTAATCTTGCTCGTTTTTGCTTCAATTTACTTTTACTCTCTCTTTTCTAAAAACTTCTTCTTTTATAATTCTTGCCTCCCTGTGTCGGTAGTTGGTGTCCAGTTCGTTTTTAAGCTCACATGAGTCTCTCTCCAGCTTGAAGAGAAGATGAGGATTTACTTTTGATATTATGGGCGGGTCGGGTACTAGTCATAGTAGTGGTATGGGGTATGGTAGCGTAAGCTAATGGCTTGTTAATAAATAATGGATTAATTAACGAGGAAACGCATCTTAGATTACAATATCATGAATTTTGCATCAAGGTTTTACTCGTTTTGTGGACAAAACTTTGAAGTAACTTTTGAAAAGGCTCGTTCACCCGTGCTCCGTTCATACAATATCAGCTACAAAGGAAAGATGAAAGAAAGTTTTTTCCTCTTTTGCGATCCTTTATGCAGGAGGAAACCACTGCGTAACGCATTTCATCACGTGAGTTCAGTTGGATGCGCACAGAAAAATTTACGGAAAAATAGCCATTTCTCCCATTTACTTACTTCGGTAAAGCATGGAAAAAATCTTGAAAAATCCTGCAGGGTTTCCCCGAGGTAATATAAAATGTACACGAGGCGGAAAAAGTCTGCAGTGTTTAGAAAAAAAAGAAGAAATGTCAGAAAGCCTTTGAAATTGCAATACTGAATACTACTTACTAAAAGTATTTCTGTTTCTGACTTTGTTCTTAAATCTACCTTTGCTTTTCTAAAGACGAGAAAGGAAACTTAGGTTTTGTACCTTAGTTTGTAGTAGCAAATTGGAAAATTTATATTAACCTTTCGACTTTGCTCTTTGCTTACTTTTAATGTCTTGAAAAAAAGAGGAAAGTAATAGCATTGGCTTTGGTCTATCCACACTCACTTCCTACTAGCATTACCTTAAGTAAACGAACCAAAAATGAGAAAAAAATAGTCAAAGTAAAATTGAACAAGAAGGATTTCCTTAAGGTTTATGAAATATAAATGAATAAAGAAAAAGATGCAAGTAAAGAGAAGGAAAATGAAAGCTCTAGAAGGAAGGATAATGCAAAGTTGAGTTTACGCACAGAATCTTAAAAAACTTGGCCATTTTCATTTAACTTTCCCTTTTTTGGATGAGTTTTAAGCAAAGCGAGCATTCCGGAGAAAAGCCATGCTTCAGAGTACGTATGTGCATATGCTGCTTTGGTGGATGGAGCGTTCCAAAATCATTTCTTTGTGGAAAAGAAGACCTTGAGTGCTCGCTTAATGCTTTCTAGCTTGACTTGAGACGGAGTGAGTTGTTAACACAATGTGACTTTTTTCCATGAATAGGAGCCTTTCTAAAAGGCAAAGGAAACATGCGGGGGCTGTGGCGGCTGCACATCCTGCTCAAAGTTAAAATTCCAGATGGAGGAGCAGGAAATTGTAAGGTAAATATGAATGAATGAAGTTTATTTTTAGTAAAAAAGCTGATTACTTTTTATCACAATCACTAATGTATCACTGTAAACTTCATGATGGAAAAGGTTAAACATGACTCGAAAAAAATCTGAAATAGGCTGAATCATATCACAATTACAATCTTCAGAAATAATGATAATGACTCAATGTCACCGGCGGCATGGCGAGGCACAATCTATGGTTTCCTTTCTTATTTCATCACAAAATCCGTGCCAACTTCTGAAACGAGGAAACGAAGGACTGTGTGTGACTCTACTGTGGCTGCGGCTTGGCTTTCATCTATTTTTAAAACAAAATATAGCTTTCCATTCTTTCCCCCATTTTCCCCAAGTGTGGAATACGTTTTAATATAACACAAGAAGAAACTGTATGTTATGTAGGCATATTCATTTTGAAAGAAATGAGAACTGCCATTCCCTGTGTCTCCTTTTTTCTTGGTAGAAAACTCGAAGGTTTTCGCGTGAAAAGCTATATATTCCGTTTTTCCTCAGTCCGGTGTTTTTTTTCATTCGTCTCCCAGCTTCCAGGCATTAATAACAATGGCTGGTTTGGTTGGTTGGGAAATGAGAAAAGATCTGGAAATAAGAATGGCAAACGTTAGAGTTAACGGGAAACGAATGAAAACGCGTAAAAAAAGTACAATTTTCCATTTGAAACTTTATATTATGATGATATGTGATGCATGATCATGATAATAAAAAATGGCCGTGAAGGGAGTAAAAAAATAGGACAAGAAAGAGAAAGCTGCTGAAAAGATGCCAAACCTTTTTTCTCTGCTGTCAGCGAGAAAACCATGAGTTTTCAGAATTTAAAGGAGCCACTGAATAAAAAGCACGCCTTAAGAAGTAGAAGAAATACATTCACAATTCACATTCACACGCATACCTAAATACTACTTATAGCTTTTACAACCATACAAAAAAAAAGTTGATCATTATTATTGTGTGTGGTAGTGGTACTTCGTAGCAGTAGTAGTAGCAGTACTCACAAGACCAACCAGCCACCACTATTACTACCACTGTAGATGTGGCGTATATGAACAACACTCCATCTCCATCCACCACGAATGTAATTTTTTTTCTTTACCACGAAGCAATATTGAGAATCCTTGAATGCAAAAGAGCAAAAAAAGGGTTCCTGGTTTGGTTCTATTACTAGTTCCCCTCATTCTTCATTCTTGTTCCTTCTTCCTTTTTTGCACACAAAAGTTATAGCACTCCAGCTTCCTTCCAGAGGAAGCAGGAGAAAAAAAGAAAAGGACTATGCTATGCCGAATGCCAATACCTACGGAATTTTTGTAAAGAATAAAATGTCTATTGCTACAACTACAACACAACCACAGTTCCATGTTGGTTTGGTCCTGGTGTAATACTAGGAAAACCGATAGATGTGCGTGTGGCATGGAATGCGACTCAACTGATAATACCTAATATTCTAATGCAAAAAATAGTTGTAGTTGTAGTACACACGAAATACTATTAAAATAAATAGGTATTTTTAAAAGGTTATTTTGAAACAGCAGCACGAGCACTTCTGTCAAGAAAACCAAACCAAGCCAAGCCACGAGTGTATCACAAAAAAGAGTTAAGTAAGCAACTTTGCAGGAAAAAGTTGGAGATGTATTTATGTGCAAAATTGGTTAAGGGATCGCACTTCCCTTTCACTCCATCCATAAGTTTGGTGAGCACACACGCACTGCTGAAATGTGTAACAAATGGACCTTCAGAAAAACCAATAACACAAACAGCAAAAGTCAAACCAAGCCAAGGCAAGCCACAACAGCAAATTTTCTTCTCAGCCAGTCAGTGGAAGACAAAAAGTCAAGGGAAAGATCGAGGTCTTCAGTCTTCACGAGAAAGCATTCTAATATTTCTCTTCTGTCTTTGTACAGAAATCTATGTTACTTTTTACTTTGCTGCGTAGCGAATTTTTTTTTGGTGCATAATTTACCAATGAGTATAGAATAGCAAATACATGATGTTTTCACAAGCGGAAGCAAAACCCCATCATAAGATATTATTGTTATTGCTGGCACTGCCACCACCACCATTGCCACTATAGTGTCGTTTGCAAAAAAAGAAAAACTGAAGCAAATGTGTAGCATATTGCCATTTGCCATTGGTGTATTCGAATGGCCGTGAGAAAATAGGCGAACACAAGACACAATACCAGACAATGCAATATTCTCTCTTTTTTGTTCAGAGGAGTGAGACCACCAATTGTGCATCACTGAAAAAATATTCTTGTCGCCATTCTGGGTCCTCGTGAAAAAAAGAACTTTTTATAAGGTTTCGCACTTACAACCGAACATTGGTTTTTTGCAGGATGATATGATAATGTTCCTCGCTTTTCCACAGCAGTCGACGGACGGAAAAAAAATTCTCATAAAGCTCCAAAAGTAAGTAACGTATGTGCGTCCGTCCGCCCCCAAAAACGAGTCTGGTCTTCACTTAATCTCACTAGAACGCATCTGCTCTACTTTGCATACTACATTACATGCGTACACTTTTGCATTAATTCCTTTTCATTTTTTTTCTAGATGAAGTTTTACCGAAAATCGGACGCATCCTTTACAGCTTCCCCGCTTTCCCTTAGGAGGTTGGTTTGCCGTTGCCGTTGTCGTCGTCGTATGTACGAAATTAATGAGTCGAGCGGAGAGGAAGACCTCGTTTTTGGCATGATCTCACAACTTTTTTTCTCAAGCTTTTCGTGCCACCATCATCATCAAGTCATACATTTTCCATGGTAATTACAACTGTCATTACGACGACTATACTTTCGAGGGCGATGACACGATATCAGAGAGACGTTCGTTCGTTCAAGTCATTTCGCACTTTTTGTCACGTCCGTTGAACACTCTGACTGAGTCTTCCTTACTGGATGTCATCATCATATCATATCACAGCGTATCAGGGTCACAGTCTCAATATTGTCTTGTCTCCAAAAAAAGTGGATAAAATAAGGCAATTTTTTTTCTTTGAACTTATGAATGACGCCACTGCATACATTCATATTACCCGATTTACTCGAAACCATCTTCCACTTTGCATTCTTTATTGGATTCGTTTTGTATTTTTTTGTATCGTGTCGAGATCGTGCTATTTCTCTCCTGAAAGGCTTTGAATAGAGAAAAGAGTTTTCTTCCAGTAATAATGCCATCACATCACACACAAATTTTTTGATGACTCTGATGCTGATATCTTCTGCGTATTTTCTTTTTTTATACAATACCAAGCTACATGCTATACATTCATATGATCATATTATTGTATGTAAAAAAAAGTGGATAAAATAAGGCATTTTTTTTTTCTTTGAACTTATGAATGACGCCACTGCATACATTCATATTACCCGATTTACTCGAAACCATCTTCCACTTTGCATTCTTTATTGGATTCGTTTTGTATTTTTTTTTGTATCGTGTCGAGATCGTGCTATTTCTCTCCTGAAAAGCTTTGAATAAAAAAGAGTTTTCTTCCAGTAATAATGCCATCACATCACACACAAATTTTTTGATGACTCTGATGCTGATATCTTCTGCGTATTTTCTTTTTTATATACAATGCCAAGCTACATGCTATACATTCATATGATCATATTATTGTATGATGTTGGAACTAGAACTTCCCAATAGATTTTTTTTTGAAACTGGAACAATCTTCAAACAAAAACTTTCTCTTAAACTTTTCCTTTTTCTGAAATGCTGGAGGTAAGTAGGTATGTGCCTTGACTGAACGCATTTTGACTTTTAAGCTGTTTGTCTGTCGGTTAGAGTCAAGGCTTGGCATTTGTGTTCCACTTATTTTTTTGCTCGTTTCTTTTTTTTAAACGAGCTTTTCTCCATCTTCGTGACTTTTTGACATGGAGGATTTTATTATGAAGGGGAAATCACAGGAGAAAGATCCATTAGTGCGTAACAATGAGCGAGACAGGAAAGGGATTCTTTCATTCCTCCCTCCTATTTGCCTTTTGATTGTAATTCTGACTGCCACACTATTTTTAAAAAAAGTTTTTTTTCTTCCTTAGTTTTCAACCAAACAGGGATTTAACAGCTTTACCTTTGGTAGAACCATACTTCTATTTGGATGTACCTAGGTATTTCGTTTGTAATTTTCTCAGAAAAGAGAAAGAAAAAAAATGTTCCTGGTTTCCGCCGGTTTTATTCCGATAGACGGTAGGCAGGCAGGCAGATAGGTATTATTCCATCATTATTATTCTAGTGCTTTGTATAAGCATTTTGAGGAGACAGCGGAAACCTGAACAAAGTCAAAGTTTTTTTTATTCGTGCCAGGTATTTGATCTCCAACAATTTCCCGTCATGAATCACTCTTTCTCAAATGTTTTATGTATCTTCCGAGGTGATTCTAAAGTCATTCATAATAATATCTGGAGTAATATGATGTAATATCCCACACTTCCCCAGAAATTTCCTCTCTCTTGGGGAGCTTAGCTGACTGGTGGTTGGTAGTCTGTGACTGTGACAGTGTGAAACTCTATTATTATTTCTGGTTTAGTTCGAGGGAAAAACAGACATAGGAAAAGTGCCATCGCATCACATCATCTCGACTTACTTACCTATACCATACCTGATCGTGTTTTTAGTTTTGGTAGTCAAGAGATGAAGTCAATGGCAGGTACCCTTTTCCACTGTGCTTACACTCTATCTATGAAATATAATGTAATTTTGCAGAAAAAAAATTTTCCGCGTCAGTGCAAACTTCCTATTACGCGACTTTCATGCTAAAAATTGGTTATAATGGAGGATGATCATCGTGGGGATGGGATGGCAATGATGAGAATAATGTTGGTGGTGGTGGTAGTGGTTAGGTATGCATGCTGGCCTGATTTCCGTTTCGGATAAAAAAAAAAGTTAAAGCTTAAGCTAAGCCAAGTGAGGCGATGATGATTTTCGGTAACGGCTTAAGGTTTGCCTTCCCATCATTTCATATCATCAAAACTTTTGCAATTCTGATAGAAGTCCATAGAAGCGTAAAATTCTGAGTTGGGGGATGATGAGGATGACTATGGCTTTGACGATGAGAAAGAAGAGAAGATGAAGATGAGAAACGGTAAAAGCCAATATCCGCACTGAAAAACCAAACCACACCTCACTCACCAAAACTTCAAGTACTCTAGTCATTCAACCTTTTTTTACCCATGAAATATTGAATGGATGATTATAGGATTTCTCTACAATTTTGCAAAAATGATTATGATTAGCTTTATATCATCAATGAAAAAAATTCCTGTTTTGAACCAAGATGAAACAAAATAGGTATGTGGGTAAGTGAAGTGAAGTAGGTAAGCTGTGCTGTACTTGTCGTCATTTTTAGTTTTATTCATACCTGCTGCGCAATATCAATAACAAGCACAATTCTAAAGTTCAAAACTTGTTGGTATAAAAGACCGTAATAATATTTTTCTTTTAAAATGAATTGTGTAATCATCATCATGTATAAAAGAACATGTTGATTAAACAAACTTTTTTCTTCTTTTTTGGCAATGTTCATAGCGACATATAAAAATGAATTTACAAACATTTCTACGCATATGCAAACACAGAAACCGACTCGACCTCGACCATTACTACTACACTACGCATTTCCAAAAGTTATATTTGGCCACAACAACTTGTGTTTGTGTGCACTCATTATTATTACTCTAGGAAAAAAACCCTCGACGTTTTTTTGCAAAATTACTTTGCGTTTAGGGAACGCAATAAAAAAGTACACGAGTTTGGGTTTGTATGGTTATGAAATATCCTCTTTCCAAAAAAAAAATGTTGAAGTGGTTTTTGCGGAAAGCACATGTGTGTACATTGACAAAAGCGGGGTTGACAAAAGGAAAGAAAGGAAAATATTTTGATA
>JAHZMX010001204.1:0-26932 GCA_027743895.1 Seira musarum | reverse complement strand
TTCTTTCTTCTTTTTTTTCACGTCGTTAAAAATGCATCGCCCTCTCACATTTTTTTTCTCGGGAATGGAAAAATAAAATTTTCTCCCATATTGCTTAGAACTGGAATGAGGATTTTACACAGGGGCATGAAACGCCATGGCGGCTTTGTTTATCTAAGCAAAAAGCAACTCATGCGCTAAGTTTAAGCATGGCTTCGGTTAAAAATGTATTCTTCATAAGACAAACAATGTAGGAAGGATTTTAGGAAAAGAAAAAACTCAAATATAATAAACTAGCTCGGGCGACAATTATATCCGTTATAATATTTTTAAAAAATTTAAAATGGAAACCTTATTTGTGCAGGATATCAATCCGTTATATGCATGTCAATTTGTATTATTTTACTGGAGCTCCATTAAAAATTCTACTTATCCGATTGAATTTGTTTTTCTCCTTCTTTGTCAGATGATGGGTGGTGCCCGCACACAAAGTATACTGTATTTTGTGTATATTGTTGAAAATGCGTGCAATTAGCCTTAATAAATGCCAATATCCTTTCCGTTTCGTGGAGCGCATATCAAATCATGCACGTAAGCTTAAAGTTAATAATTTTCCATTTCCAGATATTGAATCACGCGATCCCACTCACTCACCAACCACACAGTATAAAAAGTAAGCTCAAGCCCTACCGCATATACTTAAATTAAGTATTTAGGAGTACTCCTGGCTTCGCTTTGGTCGGGAAATGACATTAAATATATACACAAAAAAAATCAATCTACTTCCTTCATTACAAAAATTGTATCCCCTTAGACCATTTTTCTCTTGTAATCATCATTATCAATTAAAAAAATAAAATGAGGAAATTACAATTTCATGAAACGTAATGATGCACGCTTTTAGCTTTTGGACTTCCAATTTGGACATCACTCATTTGATTTTCATGTGGGAAAAATGATCGTGCAAAGTAAACAAAAAGGAAAATGCGTAGCATAATTGTAATTGTAATGAAAAAATAAAGTAGTTTCATTTTTCCTCCGGTTACATAGTGCTCCCAGGTAAGAACCTGAGTCACACGTGGTTTCCATTTGGATTGGATTGTGAATGTTTCATGTGATACGCTATACCCACTACGCCCCAATTTCAGTCGCTTCATTCCCACACCGCAAATCCTATTCATAATTGCTGATTACGATTATAATTTTATCTCACAATTTTCTCTTGATTATTGAGAACCTTTTTTCAATTTACCTTTTTTCGAAATTGTTGTCGAACTCACAATGAAGCTAAACTGAAATCAGAGAAGGTCAAATACGGGCTTTAAAGGAACTTGGGTTTCGATCGGATGAATTTGGAGTAAGCTATTGGGCTCTAGTGAAGCTAAAAGGGTTTTTGAGTCTAAGCCCAAACCCAAAACATTCTATATCTCCCACCCGACTTCCCATCTCTGTTCATAGTCATAATCACAATCAGTTTTTTGTTTACCTATTTCCCTAAAAATTCTCTATAATTATTTAGCTTTAAGCTACTTTTGCTAACAATATTGATGATAGATTCAATTGCTTCATTTCATTGTTCAATTACTATTGTGGTTGCATGCGAGTGAAATGTGTGGGCATTCATTTAGTTGACATGCAATCGGTATCCCATTTTTTTACCCAAATGACTTAATATGTTTTACAATCAGCATCCCTTGTGACGCTGAAACGTCTGCCTGAGCTCACAATTTATTTCTTGCTTGACTTTAGGCCATTTTCATGAACCACGATGTGTGGTCTACTACCTACCACTACTACACTACTTTAACCAGTTTACCTTTTCATGGGCATGTATACCCCAAAAATAAAAAACGAAAACCACAACGGGAGTATTTTTTGGATTCAATTGCAGTTTCAATTGGTGCAATTTCAATGAATCCTCTTTTTAAGCTTTGGGTAATTTGTAACAGCTTTCGACGAGCATGTTTCGTAATGTTTGCTCATTGTGAAGTCCAAGTCCAACTATTTAGCCAAATGGCTTGACTTGACTGGACTGCTGACCCTTCAAGACATAATACAAATTACAAATGTTAGCATCATGGGAAGATACAAATTACAAAAATTACGTAAAAGAAAATGACTCAGAACACGAACTGATTATGACCAAACTCGAGCTGGTCTCGTCTTAATTTTTTCAAGGAAAAATCTTTTCTTCAACGAATGTTTATCTGGTGAAAGCAATCTAAAAACAACTAATTTTGTGGGAAAAATAAATTACGACTTGTCTGGAAAGCTTGAAGCTTCAAAAAGATACATCATTTTTTTTCTCATGTTTGTATAGGTACCTCTCCTTCGTTTCACATAAATCACGAAGAAAATACATTTTGGGAACATGTCCACGTCTACAACAACTACAACTGAGGGAAAATAAAACTTTATTTTTGTTTGGGCCATACTCATATCATATTTTTACTCTCTCCTCCTTCTCCTCTTTTTTTTATCTCGATTGTTCTGCTGTAGTTACACTAGTTGTTGTGAAAAAAATATGTCTTGAGATTTTGTGAAATGAATTATGAGCAATAAGTTTTTCAAACCTCTGAGCTAAAAGGTAAGCAAAAGATGAAAAAAGTTTACTTTCCCTCAGAAAAATAATTCTTTGTTTTTCACAAAAAAAAAACTTTTCCTTACTTTGCATTCCCACAAATACTTTATTTATGCATAGTTTTTTAAATTTTGCCCTTAAGGGTTCAAGCAGAAGAAAGTCTGAAGTCACGATATCATTCCGGTTTTATGATAAAAGTATATATGGCGAAGACGAAAAAGAAAAAAAGTGCCAATTTTTTAAATACTGCCAGAAATGCAAAAGCAGAATGGTAGAATTCTGGACAACTCACAAACATTCAAACCCGTTACTGCAAAAATATAAAATAGGCGGGGATATTCTGGCGTCTAAAGCCCGGCTATTTTACTCCTAGTTGCGTCTTGTGTTGTGTGGAGAGGTTAAGGAATAAGTAAAATGCAAAATAAAATTTATGAGACAGAAAGCTATCAGATATATTTATGATAGATTAATGACTTCCAGCAAAAATCCCAGCACGACTTAACCTTAGCTAAAAAATACTTTCACAAAAATATTCTGCATTTCCTAAGCTTCTCGAGCTCACAACCTCTATTTCAAGTTTTGAAAAAAAAGATAAACATGAAATTGTTCCCTGGAGTAATTTTGTGTAAAAAAAACTGTGTAAAGGCCGTTCCGGGCCAATTATCATCAAGCCCAGAGCTCATGCGAAAATACTTTTTCCCTAAATTAAGTTGTCTTTGAGTAAGAGTAACAGTGNAAAAAACTGTGTAAAGGCCGTTCCGGGCCAATTATCATCAAGCCCAGAGCTCATGCGAAAATACTTTTTCCCTAAATTAAGTTGTCTTTGAGTAAGAGTAACAGTGAGATGACATGCTAATCATAATGAATCATTTTTCTTTTGGGGAAAAAAATTAGCTTGAGTAGAGTTGAGTAGCATGTCAAGGATTAATAGTTTCGGTTTCTGCTGCACAAAATTTCTATTTTTAGATCATGGTAATCCATGGTCTTACTTGCTAATCCATATCTGTCTGTCCACCATTTTGATAGAAGCATTATTTTTAGGCCAAAAAAATTCTGCAGAATTATTTGAGTTGAGACTGCAATGAAGAAGTTGCTGCCCCATCACGAGGTTTTTTCTCATGCTCTTTTCTATTTCCTCTCATTTCTCATTTTCCTTGGTGATTGTGATTAGTATGACGGCGATGACGACAATGATGCAACTCTATTTGGATTTGTATCATGTGATAGTGATGGAATGTGATGCAAACCAACTTGCCTGGAATATTACATTATTATTAAGCATGAGAAAAAAACTGGAAAAGACAACACAAGTCATCTCATCACCTTAATGACTCAAATTAAACGGGAATGATAGAATCCGGAGAAGTAGAAAATCATGTGAAAAAATCTCACTAACGAGGATGACGATGATGAAGGAAGAAGGAATCATATTTTCTATTTTGAATACACTCTTTTGTTCTTCTGCATGTCCCATGAACATAGAATCGTCTTTTTCTCTTTTTTTATTATTACCCTCTGTAAAGATACGTACAATTACAAACCATAAAGGTGATATGATGATGGTGATGCTTTTCTACGTGGTTTATATTTCCAACCATTCAACACATCCGCAATGCATTTGCATAATAATAGATGAGGTTGCGTTATATGCGTGTACAATTTGGATATGAATGGGGAAGAATTGTATGACTCCTTTTATGAAGCCTTCGTCGTCCTGAATGGATGATTAGTATGCGTCACAACACAGCAACTTCAGTCCAGGTTCTTGTTCTTACTCAACTTTCTTTATGGATCATGTCATGAGATGACGACAACTTCAATTTTAAACAATAACAAAAGCTCCATACACCGGACGACCTTGATATAACGGTTTGATACTTTGCTGAATGGAAAATATTAATTATGTCGACTGTTTTAAAAACTCAATAGTAAATCCGCATATTATCTGCTGCCGATATATGGAGATTTGTAACTGTAAAATTGTAAGCTGAAAAGAAGGCAAAGCAAAGCAAAAATGACTTACAAATGAAAATGAAATATGAACTACATTAAATTTTAAGTTGCAAAAAGCCATAACCGGAAGCGTACTATAATTTTGAATGCAATTTTTCATAAACTTGTTACCTTAATGAATGTACTACAACTACAAAAAAATTTGTAGGTTGTGGGTACACTACATTTTGGTTCTATGAGGATTAGAAATCTAGAAAAAATCAAAAACGGAGGTGGACTCGATACGTACTTCTTTGCATACCTTGCTGAAAATCAAACAAAACAATTGTTATTTCAACAGTTTTAACGGTAAATATCTATTTTAAAATACTTAAAAGGGAGTAGGTGGGAACCTTCCGTTAACAAAAATACGTTTGAGCTAATGTAATGTAAAATTAAGAATTGTGAAATACGAGAGATTAATTTATGCACATCTCAGTGAAAAGAAGATCATTTGATCTTGATTTCCGGCTATCCTATGGAATACAAAATGAGATGCAAATGAAATTGAAAAAAATCTCAGGAAAATTTTTTCTCACAATCAGAAGCAAGACTCATCCTATTTAAACATTCAGTGTAAGTGAGCACTTAGATCATTATGTATGCATATCCAATGCAATCCAGTAAAAATAAAAAAAGATTTTTGTGTACACCGAAAGATAAAAATTTGATAAAAGACAAAACAGAAGAAGAAAATGTAAGTCCACAAAAGACACATAAAAATGAAGATAATGAGAATCTAGCCTGGCCTGATCTGTACGTGGAATACTTACTTAGCCTTTGAGATAATTTGCATATAAAATTAATGGAATAGGTTAAGCATATGAAAACCCGGAAAAAGACTGTTGCACAATCATCATCGCATCATCATCATCATCCTTATGAAAGGAAAACAAAAGGAGAAGAGTCCTTTTGCATAGAATGAATATAATGGGAATGGGAGAGAGCTTCAGCTACCGGCTCCCCCTCTCCTTCTTCTTCTTCTCCCTTTTCATTTATATCCAAGTCCATGTCCAGCTGAAGCTGAATCTGTGGAGGATGGAAAGTAACAGTAAACAAGAAGGAAGAAGGGACGCTCACTTACTTCATCTGATCTGCATATTAGATGAAGATTTCTCACATTGAAATATTTACATACACATCATTGTCCTTCATGCCATGGGAAAAAATTTCCGGGTACGTAAAACAGAGAAAAAAAAACAATCATGATCCTACACTACCTGTATCGGTACGTGACGTGATTATGATGATGACACGGAATATGAGACGCTATTAGCATAACTTATGAAGCTGGATGGTTTGGAATGAGTAAGCGGATAAAAATAAAGACGCCTGTAGGGCTATGCAAATCTCCAAAATTGAGACAAAAGGGTATCCTTTTCATCGGAGGATGAGTCTTTGCATAAAATTAAATTGCTTTTTCTCAAAGAAAAATGATCACGATCACGATCCATTACAAAACATGCATGTTTGGATCAAGCGAAAGCAAAAAGAACGATAACGGGAATTTTTCTTCTCACATTCATTCATATTCAAGCTCACTTAAGTAATGTGTGCATTTACCTATGCAATGTATTTTTTTCCAGAGAATCCATTAAATGGATTATGTATTTACGTGAGATTGTGGATTGTGGAGAACTAGACAATGAAGAATGAGAAACTCTTTTTCTGTCGAATGATCAGCTCAAGCTAAAGTAAAATCACTCCACCCGGAAAAATACTGAAGGCATGTCTATCTGAGGGAAGAAAGGAAAATATAATTTTCCTTCCAGCTAAGTCCTACTCACAACTCACCACATAACATTATTTTTTTTTTGTTCTTTGGCATGGCATGAGTAAGTTATTTTGTTTCGGCTCAAATCAAACAACATCATTTTTCATTTTTACATATTTCTGACAGATGAGAAGAGGAGAACCCGCAAAAACCAACGTAGCAAGATTCATGACCATTTTCATTGACATGACCGGAAATGGAAAGAACGAAATGTAAATTTGTCTTGCTTTTTAGTGCTTTTCCTGACAAAAATAGGTTTGAGCATAACGGAAACCAAAAATCTAGAGAAAAATCCGGAGAGTAATTCTTCATTCTTTGGCAAACAGCAAAAGTAAAAAAAAATCCTTTCATTCATTCAAAATGGAAAAAGAGCAATCGCATTAGTGGTATTGGTGGCGGGCTTGTTGGAAGACAGACACGGTAAAAGTTTGCGTCTTAATTTGAGGCGGATTCCTTGATCCAGTTACCCCAGCGTGTCCACAGCATATCAATCATTTTCCTGTCATGTCAGCTGCATGGAGCTAGAATAACTCGTTTTTTCATGGAATACCCCTACAACCTCTACCGCTGTGCTAAACTAATTGCTTACACTTACGATAATTGCGAAAGAGTTAGAGAATCTTTTTCCAAAGGCAGACCTAAAGCTTCAAGGAAAAATATTAATTGAGAAAATAGTTCAGCGGAATGTATTCCATGTTCTGCCAGTACAATTTTTTTCTCCAGTTTTAACAAGTTTTCTTGGAAAAAATATAAAAATTACTGGAAAGACAAATTTTGTAGAATCGAAACCAAGTCCATGCAAAGTTGTTTCTGTATCTCTAATGATGACTTGTTTATCACTTGCTGAGACGACAAAACCAAATTTTTTCAAACTACTTATTTTTTTGGAAGCGGAAGGAAAAGAAATTTGTTTCTGTACCCCATGCAGTGTTGAAAATTACATTTAAAGAAAAAATTGTTCAATCCAAATCCCAAATATAAACTTGGAGAATTCTGCCTTGAGGATAACAAATTGCATTTTGATTGTCTTTGCATATTAAATACATCGGAAATAATCATGCATATTTTTTAATCCTCTTTGTTTAGTATGATGGGTTTGAATTGTAGAAAAATTTTTCTCACACGGTGAGATATTTCTCTAATTGTTTCATACACTTCTTCATGAAATCATGATAAATGGAGAACTCAACGAGGCATTAGATTACAAAAATGATGATTATAATTATGAATGATGATGATGTAACGAATGCATACAAAATGCACTTTTCCTTTAAGGTCGCAACACAATCACAACTCGTAATCGTAAGGTGCGACGACACAAGACGAAACGATGAGTGAATGCGTAATTCACAATTCGTCATAAAAAACGAGGAAGTAAAAACGGGATCTCCTTTTTCAAGTCTGGATAAAACAAAACATAAAGAGGTACCGCAACTGCCTTAACCCTTTTTCGGTCGACGATGCAACGAAACAAAATTTCAAACCTTTTCTATCTACTTTGAATATAAAGAACTTGTCCATTTGAGACTGTGGATGATGCACAAATATAAAGGAATCCGTCTTTTCATGATAAGTAAACATGAATGAATTTATTTAGCCTAGGCAGAGATAGAAATCCATGTTCATGTTCAAATGGATGAGAACAAAAATTACATTTGCAAAATACATTTAATATTATCGCCTTTAGCTTTATTTTCGTGTTTCCGTCGTCGATTTTTTTAGTTTTCACTGAACATTAACATAACCTTCAACTTAAACTTCAACAGCTTTTTTCAACTTCCGCGTCACAACTGCAACATTTACGCATAATTTATAGTTTTTTACATAAGTAAAATGCAATGCAAATGCAGTTTTGTTTTCCGTAAATATTTTTTTCTCTCGAAACATATCTATGCTCTTGCAACGTTGAACGAGAGTAACAGCCGGTTCGATCCATTAAGTAATTTTCTGACCTTCCTATTCCTATTCTTGATGAATGAGAGTAGAAATCATTCACGGACGTGTATGTCCATGTCTATTTATTCCCAACGAACCAATTTTTTTTCATTTCATTTAGTATGCATGTATCATGTATACATGCATCACATGTCGTTTTTCCTTCTTTTCTTCTTTTTAAAAAAATTCTGATTTTTTTTCTTTTTTCACCCCTTCCTCACTTCCCTACTTCCCCTTCTTCTTTATTCAGGGAAAAACGTGAGATATATGAGTAAGGTAAGTACATACGTACAGCGTTGATGTTTTGCATGCAACAATAATTTTTCAGATGGGATGTGGATGTGGAAGTAATTGTAAAATTGTAATAGAAATAAATTAGAGCAGTAAAACCAACATCCAAGCTGAACTGGACTCTGAAGTGAAGAGGAATGATTCACTACCTCGCATTTTCTTTGTGTCATCTGTACACCGTTCGATGGAAGAGGCGCTTGAAAAACGTGCCATATAATTTTACGGCCGTTCTTCCTGGCCTGGCGATGAGTAGACTAGCCCATGGACTGATGAACGTGTTTTTTTATTTGCGGTTGAATTTGAATATAATTTTTCATTTGATGCAATATGGATTGGATATGCAAAGCAGGAATAATATAAAACACTTTTTTGGTCATCACATTTTGATAGCCATGTACGTCCTCTCAATGAACCATAATATAACCGTAATGTATTTGTTAAGTATTTGCCTTGGAAGGATGACTCTCCACTTTTCTTTCTTTCAAGCGGTTTCGGGTTTTTGGACAAAGAAAGTGCATTAAAGAACTAGACAGTGGACTCGTGTAATTACATGAAAAAGCCAACATCAACAATCGAGATGGAAGGGAATAGGTATACATAAGCACAACGTGTTCACAATTCACAATTACAACAGCTCCGACTACGGCTTGCTCGAATATCATCATCATCATCATCATCATCGCCATGAATGGAGAAGATGATCAAACGAGATAAAACAAAGTTTTTATTCCATTTCATTTGAATATGCATGATACGAATTACGACGACGATCATAATGAAAAATTAGAGCATATCGTTTTTATTATAACCAACCTGTATTGATCCAGATCCAATTCAATTCAAATCCAAAAAATATAAAAATGAATATTCAATTACCCTAACCAAACCACACCTGGGCAGATGTTCTGGGAATAAAAAAACACCCTTCGTATTTGAAGGCAGGTGTCATATTTATTTCTTCCAAGGAGACTTGGAGCCCTTCACGCATTATTAGAGCACTTTAATTTGAAAAATTGGACGAGATTCATTAAGAAAAAAAATGAATAATGTTTCTTGGCTTGCCCAGGTCTAAGAACTAAAAGATGCTCTATCATTCTGCAAAGCATTTTCCACGAAAAAAAATCTTGTGAGGTGGAGAGAAAAAATCATTAGTTAGCATCAGTGTCAGAAGAGGGGAAAGAAAATATCACTCTCCACTCCACAGTCCACATAGCGAGCTTAAGTAGCACCAAGAAAGAAAAGGAGAAAATCCCGTCCTTTTTATTTTTCAAAGCTTAAAAAATGACACTAGTCGCGTAATAAATTTGGATGCTTTTTTCCGTCCATTTTTCTCTTTTTAATATGAACGTAAAATGCGGAGGAGGAAAGAGGAAAAATGAAGAATCTTTTCCCGACTCACAAACGCAACTACAGAGGTGAAACGCAGGATTGTTTTAGTTAAAAGTACTTGGGTTCAAATCATATTCGTTGATACTACCTACTTGCCTAGAAATAGAGTATTTACTGTTAAAACCCGGAGTTTCTATTTCCCATCTAAAATGCCATCTCTGACAATGATAGCATTTTTCTCGCTTATTATCTGCTCCATATATAACCGTCTCAAAAAAAGAAAGTGATCTTCGTTTCGTACATTTTTTTTCAGGAAAGCATTTTTTTTCTCTAGGAAATGTCCTGACTTTAGCGCTGGTTTGGGTTATTATCAGAGCTTGGCTTGATTACTTCAAAAACATAAATGAAGAAGTAGAAGTCATTGTAATCGTGACTTCTGCGCTGTAACTTGAGTCATTATCACAGGACTTTGCAATTACTCATTTTCCTAAGAAAATACGAGAAAAAAGGAGGGAAAAGAAGAGCCATTCGTCAAGATCAACTTTGAACTTTCTGACGGTGTGGGTTTGGGTTTGGAGGAGGGTAATGCTTTCTAGCCAGTACTAGCAACCACTGCCCGCCCAATTAATTTACAAAAATGAAAAAAACTTAATTATGGATGATTTTTAGAAATGGAGTTGTTAATGCAGGACTCTATTACATAATTCGAGACAAAGTCCAGCCTTACAAAAGTGACGGCAGAAATGAACATTCCTTGATTCATTAGGTCACTAGGAGCGAAATGTCGGAATGTTTTAATTTTATCACATAAATGCCGGAAGGTATGAATGACTGCATGAGCTACTGATCAACTCTGCATGAGATACTAAAATGGCCCATTTTTTCTGGAATGTTGCTCGTTTCAATCCTCTTCTTGTCTCAACAAAAAATTTCTATCTTTTCTCTTGAGCACGATTTGGATGGCTCTTTACTGCTCACAGATTCAATATTCAATACATTTTGTATCTCCCCTAATAAACCAGTTTATGAGAATCTCCAATAAGACACTGACCGTAGGTAAAGATTGATTTTCCCTTGTTGGCATATTTTTACAAGATTTTTTTGGCAAAATTAAATTTTTAATAAGAATCGAATATATTTTTAACCTAAAATTCATCCTACTATTTTGTTGTTTATGTGAGCGATCATTCCAGTAAAAACTGGAATGATGAAATTGCTTGCAAAAATAGGTTAATTTTGCAAGGCAAAGAAAAGAAGCAAGTTTACTAATTCTATTTATACAAGTGTTCTAGAGAGTGGCTTAACTTGGTAACTAGCCAATGAGCATTAGAACATAATTGACATTGAACATCTAAAATCAACAAAATTCAATTCATTTAGTCCACTGAACTTTTCAGTTGTCAGTTTTAATGCGGACGAGTTGGAAGGACTCGTTTTTCTCTTTGGGCGTCTTTACCGAAACGAAGAAGGAAAACCGAAGAAGATAATCAGCTTATAGCTCACTTCTCACATCTAATCTAATGAATGACCATTTTAGAGGATACAATACTACGTAAATGGAAACCTGTCGGATTTAATGAATACATTTTTTTCTAAGTAGAAAAATTGATTAGTTAGTATACGAATCACATCCAATCCTCAATCCAGCAAAACAAGAATATCAAGAAAGCGAAGAAGACGTTGAGCTGACTGAAATGCATTATTGATCAAGGTCAAGGTTCTAACAAAACCACCTGAGTTAAAAACCCCTTCGGTTACAAAAAAAGTGGCTGTCCAACATGAGAAGAGTTATTTATTCATGATTCATAAATGATATTAATAACTTGATACTGATAATTTACTACGTGATAATTTCATGAAAAATAGTTTTCTTGCTACCTCAGTCAGAAAAACAAAATGTGATGACACGACTGAGCCACCGCTTTTACAGATCCTGTTTCTTCCTAAGCTTCTGAGTCTAATTAAAATAGAATCATTTGAATTTTAATGTTCATTTAATTTTTGAAATAGTCGAAACAGGATCCAATTATATTTTAAGCGATAATTGATATCGAAATGGAAGAAATTCTTTATGAATATGATTTACAATTGCCATTATTATTTTTTTTTACAAAATGCAAATAGGAATAATGACGCACTGCAAGAAACCTAACGGTGATTGACGTTTTCACCTCACTAAGGCGCCATTCATTTGAATTTTGTGAAGGAGCAATGGTACTTAAAATAAATAATGCGGGACAAAAACGGATCAATTTTTGTGAATGAAAATGGTGCGTAACCTGATTTTTTTTTGTATGAACAAAACACCCACACGTTACGCTAATAAAAACGCAAATTTCATTCATAAAAATATCGGGGTTTTTTATTTATCCGACGTCAGTATAAAATTTTCATTCATTAAATCAATCCACTCAAGCTATTTTTTAAGCTTCAGGCTGATCCACAATTGTAGTGATCAATCCCAAGAAATTTTCATGAATGAAATGAAACGGTAAAAGTAGTACAAAACAGGGGTGGTGACAAAAAAATCCGGCTTGGAAAAAATTTAAAAGGGCAAAATTGAAGTACGTTCATTGATCTAAAAATTTTCATGAATGAAAATATTTTTCTAGGTCTGGCCAGGGTCTGAGCTGCGGTCTGAAGTAACAGTAAAAATTAGGAAAAAATTTAAAAGGGCAAAATTGAAGTACGTTCATTGATCTAAAAATTTTCATGAATGAAAATATTTTTCTAGGTCTGGCCAGGGTCTGAGCTGCGGTCTGAAGTAACAGTAAAAATTGTAATCGGTAATGGGAGCAAACATTCAATCCTACCGATACCGTAATAGGATCATGATGATCGATGATCCAATCCAACCTAACCTCTTTTTGTTTGAATGAAAATCATGAATGAAAAGAAAGAAGGAATAAATAATTTGAGTTCGGTTTTCAACATCCTCTTGAGCTTAAAAACAGATCAGGTTGATGATTTGAGGCTCACGAAGAAAATCACGTCGTCGAAGGCTTACAACCTTACAACCTGTACTTATTTATTAAGACCCCTTTTTTCTCGAGTGAAAAGAAAAAAAAATCCGTGTTTTTCGTGTGGGCGAAAGAAAAAGAAGGGTCGAGAAAGATTTAATAAAAAATTTGTGCACGGGCTGAATGTGTTTTGAGCTGATGTGAAAAAAGAGAAAATAAAGAGCAAAAAGATTCATCATTATCATCACAAAGCGTTAGGGTAGAAAAAAAAGGCACAAGTCAAGTCAAGCGATTCAGTTTAGTTTGCTCATGTTCTCCTTTTTTCTTTATTTTCTCCCTTCTTTACTTCAATTTTTTAGAGAAAGAAGGCAAACAAGATTACTTTTTCTCCCTTTTTTCAAGTTTCATTAACGTATCATCATCTTCAAATGAAATCTTCTCTTATTTTTCTCTTAAAAATCACAAATTTCAGTAGAAAATGAGATGCTTTGGAGTGAATAATGTTGAAAGAGAAGCGTTATTTACTTTTTAAAAATAAAATGAGCAAGTCAAATCTTGTGCGTTGCATTTATTACAACTCCGATTCAAATATTTCTCAGAAAATATATATTTTTGACTTGGAAAGTAAACTCACGTGGGTTTTGTCGGAGCATGTCAAAATAAAAAAAACAAAATTTCTATTTTTACCTCAACAGGTAAATTCCGTGGGTCCACTTTATAAATTGACCCAAATAATTTCCTAAACGTCGGAAGTATACACGCACAGAAGCACTAGCTGTTTTTGATTTTTGACCAAAAGCATGAAATTAGCTTCGTTCTATATCCTGCATTCAATTTTCGTGAAGAAAATATTCCGGAAATTAAAATGTAGGAAGTTTTCACTTAAAAAAAGAAAGGAAAAAATTGTGTACGTCATTTGAAAGCCTTTTCTTTAAAGATGATGATGACGATCACGATGATGATGATGTTATAAACAAAAACCTTATTAATTTTTCCTTCCTATTTCCGTAAAATTAAAAACAACAAAATACAAAGCTTAGACTTGAGTCTATCCTGAAACAAAAAAAAAGTTTTACATATAAAAAAGTAATAGAAAAATACAAGGTAAGCTGCACACTGCTTAAATAAGAAACTTTTGAAAAACAAATGAACAATAATTTTCTAAAAACATGTATAATCCCCACAATATTTTGGAAAAAAATGAGCATGGAATAAACCAACAAGATACGGTTTAAAATGGATGATAAAAAATTAACAAAAAAGGATAGGACAAGTTATGTTGGAGGATGTGAAACAATAAAACGAGAACGAAAACGAACGACGGGTCTCAGTTTTTGAGAATTGCGTCAGGTTAAAAATTAATTCATTTTCTTTCCCAAAAAAAGTGAAGAAATACAAATGTATTGTTCTTTTTTATGAAGGAAGGAAGTGTTGGAAACGTAAATCTAACGAAGGTAAAAAAATGAGCATGGAATAAACCAACAAGATATGGTTTAAAATGGATGATAAAAAATTAACAAAAAAAGGATAGGACAAGTTATATGTTGGAGGATGTGAAACAATAAAACGAGAACCAAAAAGAACGACGAGTCTCAGTTTTTGAGAATTGCGTCAGGTTAAAAATTAATTCATTTTCTTTCCAAAAAAAGTGAAGAAATACAAATGTATTGTTCTTTTTTATGAAGGAAGGAAGTGTTGGAAACGTAAATCTAACGAAGGAGCAAGTACCCCTGCTTCCGAATACCCTTTTCTTCTTTTTCTTAAAAAAATGTAAAAATTTGAATAACAATGAGACTTTAGCGACTGAAAAAGCTTTTTATTTTTTTTACTTTGAGTCTCATCCAAGAACTATATTTTTCGTAATTGTCACGTACTTTTCTGGAAAAAGAAAGTCCATTAAATTTGAATTTCTGGCTTGGCTTTAGGCTGTTAGACTTGGACTCACTCAATCTTTTATCTTACTAAAAATGTAAGAACAGGATTTTTATTCTAAAAAAAGTTTTGTTGACAAAAGTATAAAAAACACGGTTGTTGACGCAAATTCGTGTACGAAAGCTAAAGTAAGGGGGAAACTTTCCTTGTTTTTTGTAAGCCATGAAATCTTCTTCTTGGTTCATAAAAAACTATATAAATGTTTAAGAAGTAGTTTTTTGTCCGTCACTCACTTACTTCATTCGCTTTCTTTTTTTACTGGAACATATAACAAGTAAAAAAGCAAGTAGCACGTAATAATATTAAAAAAGAAGAAAATGAGTTTTTTCCCTTTTTGGCTCCTAACATCTTTGTAAAAAAAGCTTTTTTCTCGTCTTCATCATTATCATCATGATTTGCTTGGGGTATCTATTTGAAGTGCAGTCAAATCTCCATATAATAGACGATTTTTTTCGGGCAATCTTTTAAAACAGATATTTTACATTACTACGTCACACGTCTGGATGCTACGCAGATTAAACTGTGCGACATGTGCTTAAAATTTAGAAAAACGTGATTGTAAAAAATGTCCGTTATATAAATTTTGTTCCCTATATATTCACTCTGTATATTGAACTTCAATGATAATTGTGATAAAGAAAACATTTTTTGTCTAAAAAAGAATGATATTTAAATTCATACATTTCTTTTTTTTACTGGAACATATAACAAGTAAAAAAGCAAGTAGCACGTAATAATATTAAAAAAGAAGAAAATGAGTTTTTTCCCTTTTTGGCTCCTAACATCTTTGTAAAAAAAAGCTTTTTTCTCGTCTTCATCATTATCATCATGATTTGCTTGGGGTATCTATTTAAAGTGCAGTCAAATCTCCATATAAGAGACGATTTTTTCTGGCAATCTTTTAAAACTGATATTTTACATTACTGCATCACAATATATAACGTTCATGTCTAGATGCTACGCAGATTAAACTGAACGACATGTGCCCAAAGTGAGAAAAACGTGATTGCAAAAAATGTCCGTTATATGAATTTTGTTCCATATATACTCCGTTTGTATATTGAACTTCAATGATAATTGTGATAAAGAAAACATTTTTTGTCTAAAAAAGAATGATATTTAAATTCATACATTTTTTTGTTAATGCATAAATGTATTTTCCTCTGGTTGGGTAAGTGCTCTACTTTGCATACAAGAGAAAGCTCATAAAATTTTCCTTAAAAAGAAAACCAATTTTTTTCTCCATCTTCTACATTTTACTCTGAGTTTTTTGAGCCTACATAAAACCCTTTTGCTTTTTAACTTCGTCATCATCATCCATTTATTTTCTGTGACAAAAGATCGGAAACGGTAAAAGAAGGACATAAGAATTTCTTTTACGGTTCTTTTTGACTGCATCAGCATACATTAAACTTCTTGCTCCAGAAAAAAATATTTTATAGCAAAAGATTTTTTTCTTCTTCTTTCCTGCTGCTTTGGCTTGGCTTGACTTTTGCTTGAAAGAAAAGAAAAGAAACAACTTAATATTGTTAGGAGCAAAACACACATAATCAAGCATAACTATGGAACAGTGGGAATATTGTTGCCAGAATTTTGTAGTTGGCTCAAAAGAAGTCATTTTCTTTTTTTAAAAAGAGCAGTAGTAGTGGTGTAATTACTTTTTCCTTTAATTGCATTTTTTATCGGTCTACATCCCGAGATTCGATTCACTCTTTTTTATGAGCTTTTTTCCTCCTTCAACAAAAAGTAAATGGAGAACAAAACAGAATTGTCAATGGTCATTAAAGAAAAGTCCAGGTTAGTAATACAATTTCCGACTGCTATTCCTGATTAACTATAACGGATTTGGGAATATTAAAGACCACTTCTTAATTAAATCCTAGGCATTAAGAGCACCAAAAATGCTTTGTAGAAATCGTTCTCCTTACGGATTTTGAAACCCAACTTTGACTTAGAACCCAAAACAGCACTCTAAACTGCCAACAAACCCATTTAAATTTGTAACCGTGGAAAGCCCTCCAGACCCAACAAGTGTTTGGTTGGAATCTTAAACCCATACCATCCTAATGTTTTACCATCTCTGCTTGAGAAAAACACATTAGACGAGGAAAAGAAGACGAATCATTTTCTGGAAAAGAAATTCAGTCCAGGAATAATTTTAGCTTTTCTAATATGAATTTTTACGGCGTGCAAGTATCTCTGAAAGAAAGTAAAGCTTACAGTTTTGGACCCCTTTGGATCATGAACCCTTTCTTGGTTGCACTGCGCGTGTGTTAAACAGCAGGGCTCTCTATGTAAAACATTTTGAAGGGAGTTTAGAGCCCAAGTCATCAAGAAAAAGGGCCATGATTGTGGTGATGATGACGTAAAAACAAAAAATATAAAATCTGTATGCAATGCATAATAATTCTTTTTACTGCTTCTGCGAGACAATAGCGAAAAAACTCATAATACTAATCTTTGCGTCCCAATCATAAACTTCACTTCAAAGGTTAGATAAAAAAGAAGGAAGAAAAACAAACGACTTACTGTTCATTTTTTATTTACTTTCTTTCTATTTAAACGACTCTTAAAAATAAGATTTTTACGACGTTTTTATAAAGATACCCACAAAAATATAAATAAAATACAAACAATCAAACAATGTCAAAGGAATATAGAAAAAATATTTTATGTCATCAACGAATATTTTTTATTGCTAACCACAAAATTCAAACCACAAAAGTTAAGAATTCAAAGCTAAATAATGAGTAATAAAACCATTTTTTATTTTCATAGATTACATGAATATTTTACTAATATGGACAAATTAAAATATCTCATTACATGTCATTGTATCTTCAATATTTTCATTCAACAGACTCCAATCGTGGGAACGGGAACGAGGAATGTCGGCAGAGCGTTTAAGAAAAATAACTATAGCCTATCTGTACACGTACACAGTTTAACAGCCAACGTTACATCATTACATATTAGCTTAAAAATTAAGTGATCTACCAAATTTTAGGGGAGTTGGAGTAAACAAATAAGGTGTCCATCCAACTAAAATTGTATGTTTTCACACGTTTCTATCCGGTCATCATCACTACGGTCAAGATATGATCATGATGGCTGCTTTAATACCACCGCTTGTGTGTCTCGCATGCACTCAATTAAAATGAGTTGGTCTGGGAATGAGTGAGTGAATTGCATTCCTCTATCATTGCCACCATCACAATTAAAACTATTTTATGTTCTTCCTCATTAAAACCTTGCAGTATATAGAAAATCATTTTTCCTTCACGTGTCATTTACTTATATCTAATCTTGCAGTTTATTGAGTGAACCAAAAAGAAATGGGGCTAGGGATTGACTGACCTGTGTGAAGGCGCGTGTGTTGCTGGACATGAGACAACTGTTTGAACCTGCGGTCGCAGTAGGAGCACTTGTACGGCTTCTCTCCGGTATGAACACGAATGTGTTGAACCAACTGGTGATTTGATGAGAACGCTTTGAGACATTGCTGGCACTGATGCGGTTTGGAGAGTGCTCCACTCTCCGATCCTGAGCTGGACCCTGCTCGGATCAGTTGGCCATGCTGACCAAGATGATGATTTTGGGCTGCCTGCTGAACCGCTGCCGCTTGTTGCTGTTGTTGTTGCAACTGCATTGCAGATTTGTGCATGAAAATCTGTATAAAAACACAAAAATTAATTTTAAAAAATGAACCGCAATAGCAAAGTTTTTACAATACGGTCGATTCAAATCAAGTCAAGTTTTTCTTTTTCTTCTCTCATAAAATTTTTTCTACCGGTTTTGTAGTGGAAGTAGAGTCGTAAAAAATCATGTAATATTAAATGATGAAAAAATATGAAAAACAAAGTTTGCCACTAAAAATATTTTTAAGTGCCTTTTTTATGAACATAAGCCATCACAAAGAAGAAAAATCATGTTTACTTTAAGTTTTTTCTTTAAGTAACTTAATAAAGCAGAAAGGTTTTTGCTCAAGTGCTCAATCAATCAGAAAAGAAGTTTTTACTTAAGGTGGGTAAAAAATTCTTTCGTGGTTTCAAGAAAATGATGTATATATCGATCCCAAGTTAAGGACGAGTTCCACCCCTCCATTTACTTCTGGGCTTTACACCCGTCAATAACTTCATTAATATCAACATTTAACCATAAAACATAACCGCAAACGAATAAAAAAGCGTAGGTGTTGACAAAATGTAAAACTTGATGAATGAAAAAAGGCGAGCAAGTGGTGAAAACAGTTTTAATATTTTTCATCGTCACCATCAAAAAAGTGTGATATAATTAACCAAACTTTTTTTTCTGTTCCATGAAATCCTTCCTAGTGGATCGCAAGATACAAACTTATTTTCGAAAAAAATTAGAAGCTGGATATTACGGTAAGTTTGTAAGATAGACTGGTTGCAAGCGTTTGGAATTGCGGGAACTATTTTTTAGGTAAAAATTCCATTTTAAAATACCGAATTATCAAGGTTTGGTTGCACTTTTTTCATCAACGTTTTCCAATAAAAAGATGTAATATGCGCCACCCTAGACTTTTTTCTTCCATAATGAAGTCACTTGTGAGCTTCTGTTTTTCTAAACTCACATCCATCCCACCCCAAAACTTTTTTTTCGTCTCCCTCTTGTTCTTGTCTACGATCGTCCATTTCGTTTCAAGTCAAGCCAATGTCTCCATAAAAAATATATCGTAATAAAGGCACTTTATATTGGCTTCAGTTTCCTCCATTTTCTCCAATCAAACTCATTTTTCCTCTGTTTAACCAAAAAACTTTTTTCATTTTTGATGGAAAAGGAAAAACGGCTTACTCTCTCACTCAATTTACAATCTCCCCTGCAGGTTGCCTTTTTTCAAGTGGGACTACACTTTCCATCCACTCCACTTCATAAGGCTGAAAATTATTACTTCCAAGAGGGAAAAAGTTTTTGTGCAAATATACTTGAAGTAGAGTAAAATTGGCTTCTCAAGAGCAAATAAATTTCCAATTCAGTGAAATTATTTTTCAATGAAATTTATCAACCCGGATATGGGTAAAAAAAAATTTTATAATGACCTGATTTCATTTTTGCTATCCTGCAGGTTTCACACCGATTAGCACAACAGGGACCAAAAATGCATTAAAACATTTTCAAAATTAATTTTTGTGGACGTAGGAATTGGTCGACTGGCTGTCGAGATTAACCTTGAAATATAATGTGGGTAAGTCATGTCAACTAGCTTTACATAGTCTGCGTGCAGCCAGTCATGTTCCTAAATTATTAATATTGATGAAGTGAACGTAGTCGTACTGGTCACTGGTACCGGCATCAAAATGTTTTATGCATAAAAAGACGTCATCGTAGATAGTTTGCAATCATCATTATTCCAGTCACACCTCGAGTCACTCGACAACATCCATTAATACACAATAGCAATCACAAAAATTGCAATCATATCACAAGAGACAATTTCTCAAAAAATGATAATAATTTTTCATGAAAGAAAATAATGATGCATAATTATATTAAGACCATATAAACAACCCATTCTCCTTATAATTGAGTGAGATACATACATTTTATGAAGTGTAAGAAGCCTAAGTTAAAGATGATGTTTTTTTTGTTTAAGACATGTCAAGTGGCTTGGATTTGGATTGTCAATCCCTTGTCGCAATCACAATCAAAAAGATTGTTCTGCAATTTTGGCTTTTTGACAGGCAAAATAAAATTATGATAAGATGTGGTGCATACCTTAATTTCTTATCAATTCTTGTCGAATAAAATGAACTTGTAGAATGAGCTGAAACAAATCGGGTTTAGCTGGTTTTTAAGAAAGAAGATTAATTTGGAGGTAGTTCTGTAAATAGACAAGGTCATTGAATTTCAATTGAAATGTCCAAGTTTCACTATTAAAGTAGTACCGAAAATTGAATGAATTAAGAGGTAATCAGAATCAGAAGCATTATTTTTCTCAAGTAAAAATAGTGTTCAATGCTCAAAACTTTTGCCAATCAAGTCAAATTGAATCTAATGCTGTAATAATTGCCTTGCAATGAAAAAAACCACACTATCCAATCCAATTGAGTAAATTTCAAGTCACACCCAAACCAAACCACAAGATATGGGAATAGGAAATTTCTAATTTCGTATTCAATCTTCAAGACGCAAATGCACTTGTTATTTTTTATGAGGAGTCTAGTCTAGGCCATTTCGTGTCGTTTGTCACGTTCATCCTTCTGTTTTGACGTAGGAACTGAGAGAAGACTTGCTTGGTTTTTGAGGTACCCAACAGACTACCAAAACAAATAACGCTTCTTTTTCTCAAGAGTCCCAATTTCATAATTTTTTTGGTTGACTCTCTAGTTCTCCCTTGAAATATGCACGGAAGAAACCAATACATTCTAATAATAAAAGATCAATTTTTAATTCCATGAGATGGAATGGAACAATTTTTTTCCGCCATCGCAAACCAAACCACCAACCGCCTTCAACGCCGCTGACTTGAGACGTGAGAAAAATTTATAAAAGTTCCGTATGACAAAAAAAGTCATTTCATATCGGTGGCACCCTGTTCCCCTTCCTTCTTTTCTCGAAGTCAGAGAAAAAAGCTCAAAAATCGAAAGTGGGGTCTATGCTTCTTTTTTTATTTCTTTAAAAATAGCTGGAAGAAAAACTTAATTATCATCAATCTAAATTCTACTTTTCATCAAGATACCATTTTTACTGGGCCAGACCAGCAAACTAAAAAAATAAAATTGCGTCATAAAGGACTATCAAACGTTACCGAAAATGTGAAAAAGGGAACTATGCTAAATTTAACCAAGATTTTTTAGGAGAACGCATCATCATAAATATGGGATTTTGTGAAGCAATCAAACCGAAACGTCCCCATCCCCTCACCAAAAAAAGGAGTCATCATTTTCTGTGATGATCACAATCATGATCATGATCGTCCACGCTTCCTTTCCTCCATTTTTTTACTCATCCCTTCACCCTCACAATTTCACCTCATTTACATACATGCATTACGCAAAACAAAGAACCGAACCGGAGAAAAAAAAAATGTCGGATTTTTTTCTCCATTTTCATGACATGCCAGGGATTTGGAAGAGATAATGATGAAACACTGCTCATGACATTTTCCTGACGTTGGATTTGGACGTTTCCTAATATCCAGAGGGAAGGGATTGTGGATTCTGATCGAATCTATTTTTTTTTTTTTTTTTGCTCTACTTTAATAACAATTGTAGTACAATTGGACTGGATGAAAAAAAATGACTCCCCTCCTTCGGAATAAAAAATAATTCGTTATATCGTCATCGTCGTCATATCATATCATAGACGAAAAAATAGGATTTTTTTATTTCATTATATCAGGGGAAAAATATCCTGAATATTTTTTTAGGGGAAGGGTAGGATATGGATGCAATACACCATTAAGCTGGAGATAAGGGAAAAAAATATCCTAATTCTTTGCGCTTCGCTTGGCATGGCTTTAGCTTTCATTCATTCTTGAAATTACGTTTTGAAAAATGCATTTTGGATTTTTTAAGCTGGAGAAAATTACATTCCCTAAAGTATGCTGAGTTGAGTAGTATATTGCAATCAGTGTAAAAAATTCAGAGAAAAATGATAAGAATTGTTTTGTTCTGCTTTTAAAACATCTCACTTACATGATCAGCAGGGATGGGCAGTGGGGTCTTTTAACGGGTTTCACTTGGAGAATTTTTTTTTATTTTGATTCCTTTGGTGTACTCAAATTATGCTCCATGTCTTCACAAACTTTCTACAAAATAATCAGTTTTATTGTAAGACTTGCCAAATCGTGATTGACTGGTGTATTATGGGTAAAATGGAACTCGATTATTTCGAAAATATCCACAAAAAAAGTATTTCCGTCAAAGCTCATTGCCAACTCTGGATTTTGCATTTGTTCCACTAATTCGTACAGATTATATTACGTTGCGTTCATTTCAAATGGAAAAACGCAAAAGCGTATGTAATTTTATTTTTTTTTATTTTGATTCCTTTGGTGTACTCAAATTATGCTCCATGTCTTCACAAACTTTCTACAAAATAATCAGTTTTATTGTAAGACTTGCTAAATCGTGATTGACTGGTGTATTATGGGTAAAATTGAACAGGATTAATTCGAAAATATCCACCCAAAATAAGTATTTCCGTCAAAGCTCATAGCCATTGCCAACTCTGGATTTTGCATTTGTTCCACTAATTCGTACAGATTATATTACGTTGCGTTCATTTCAAATGGAAAAACGCAAAAGCGTATGTAATTTACTATTTACCCTCATAGTCAGTCTGGAAAAAATGAGAAAAAAGAATGAGTCATAAAAACTAGGCAGGGGTGGAAGAAAAATGCAATGCACTCCTTTACATTTACAGTAGAAAATAGAAGGGGAAAATACAAAATTCGAAAAAAAAATCCCACTTTTCGTTTGTATCATCAACAAACTGGATGGATGGATTGCATTATGCATTATATTTTTCTAGTACTTGCTCAGCTTCAGCTGAACTGTACTGGAAAACTGGAGTAATAATATCGAGAAAAGGATATTCCTTCAAGGCAGTAGTGGTAGGTAAGGGGTAAAAAACTTGAAAATGCATCAAATCATAATGCTTCACTTATCTTAAGATACCGCGTCCTCCGCTTTTTTAATATTTACGAAGTTTTTTCTCATTGATTACTGTTCCCAAAAAAAGGAGTTCAAGTTGAAAGGGAAAGTGAATTCTTAGAACAAACTTTGAAAAGTAAAGGTGAATAATATTGGATGAACTGAAAAAAGCATGAAACAGGTTCTCCGCTTTACTTCATCGTCAGTAACAAGGAACAAGGGCTTTCGGCTGTCGCCAAATTATAAAAGACAGTCGGTAAATCTATAACGGATTGACATGCCTCCTAGGTATAGCGTAGGAATATTATGCAGAGAGTGGCTGAATCCGTTAGTAAAATAAAAAAGTTTTTAGAACAATTCTATTTTGACTATGAAAAGCTTTTCTAAAGCGAATTTTCAGTTTCATATTTAAAGGTTAATACTCGAATGAAGATAAATAGTAGGAAACGCATCTGGTCGGCACTCACAATCAAGAGTAAATACGCCTTCTAAATTTATTTTACTATCAAACAGCAAAACGCAAACATTTTTTAAAAATAAAATCAACATAAACGCATTACATTGATTTATGAAGATAAAAGCATTGTTTTTTGCCAAGTTCAATCTATGATGTACGTAAAATGAGTACATATTATTTTTATGATGAAGCTGTATCTGAATAGGAGAAGATGTTTTTCTTCATGATGATGATACTCCAGTTTTATCCAATGTTTAGTTCCCCACGAGAATACTCGGAATGCACTTTATTCAGTTAAAAGTGCTTATAAATGTACTCCCCCGGGAAGGATGTCTAAAGTCTGAAGTCTCAGCAGCAAAAAAAGAGAAACACTTGGGTCTTTCAAGGGAGCAAAAATGACTTTTTTCTCAAGTAGAAATGAAACGTTATTATAATTTTTTATATTGCGATGAGATGATGCATCAACTTCAATTTTCCATAAAATGGTAATTAAAAATATGGAAAATTCAAATGCCGCAACATCAAATGTGGGCAGTTCAATAAATGCAATTGTAAAAGTGCTTTCATCAATTTAAGTCCAACTTGAGTTCGATCCATCCATCGAAAAATGGGAAGCAACAATCTTGACACAGTTATGACTGCAACCCAACTAACGTAATATAAGTGGAAAAAGGCTTGCTTTTTAAAGATATTTTTTCTGCCTCGTCAAACCCATTAGAATGGGAGGGGCGGCGGGTCGTATGCATTTATTATTTTCGATAAGAATCTTCACTTCTGTTTTCCAAGAGAGAAAAAAAATGCCCGTCCTAGTCACTCCGTCACTATTTAAAGCGTCAAAAGCTTTTTTTCTGTAAATACAGACCAGTCTATTCTGACTTTTTTTTGCGCTGTTAGCATAGGAAATGGCCTATGGATTTCCTTCCCGAAGAAAAAAGTCTTCAATCAAAATCACAATCATCGAGAGTTCGAATCAACCTATTTTTTCGCTCTCTCGTGCATGTTTGATGTCCGGGACAGTGAAACATGGATACAGCTTGAAAAATAAATACGTTTTCTTCTTCGAAATCAATTTTCAGCTAAACCGTATTTTTTGTTAATAAGTGGTTTAGTTTTTCCAAACTAATTATGATTTTTTGAACACTTTTGCAAAAATAATAGCTACGTTTGTTTTGTAAGCGGCGGTCAATATTTCATGAAAAAATGAAGAGCAAAAAAGAAAACCCGCTTTTAAAAAAATGCCAGGGCAAGTCAGTCGAGATGAATTTTTTATTGGCGTGTGTTCTCTATTTTTCACCGCTGCTGTAAAAATCAAACCATCAGACGCCGTTTTTTTCTGTTCGGTTTTGGTTTTGAATGAAAAACCGTACAATTTTATAGCTCTTGTTCTTTTCACTTGTTCATTTAATTATTGTCATTTGAAAAAAAATGAGAAAAGTTTGTCTGGCATTATTGCATGGCTTAGCATGGCGCACGCCTTTCCTGAAGGTGAAAAATACCCCATCTCACAATTTCGTTCAAGTCAAGCCAGCCAAAAAAGAAGAAAGAAGAGTTTGTAGGAAAACACCTGTAATCATTGATTTCATTATTAGTAATGAAGGAGTAGAAACAAGAATGTGAAAAGTATACACCTCTGGTTGAACATTTTTTCATGTTTACTTACTCCGCTTTTTTCAAGAGGTAAACAATTTCTTTTTTTTCGCTTTTGTACGGCGCATTTAAATACGTGGGAAACCCTGCTATTATAATGCGGTTAGAAAATTTTGTACTTCACCCTAGTTTTACATACCGACTGACGATGAGTGGGATTGACGATCGAAGTGCAGAAGAAGTGGGAAGTAAGGAGAGCAGAGGTCAATCATTTCCCAAGTGGTTTCGTAGTTTCCTTTACTTACTATCAAAATGAATGAAATTCTTCTTTGACTTGAAAAACAAACCTTCATGGAATATTTACGTATTATGAACGTGAATCCATTTTTATAACGTAGTCTTTTATATAACGGTCATTTCCTTCACTAAAATACTATTTAATATATATTGTGTAG
Source organism: Seira musarum (assembly GCA_027743895.1). Lineage (NCBI taxonomy): Eukaryota > Metazoa > Arthropoda > Collembola > Entomobryomorpha > Entomobryidae > Seira > Seira musarum. The sequence goes on along the minus strand of JAHZMX010001204.1, from coordinate 1,039 downwards.
TAGGACATATCATTGTGCAAAACAAAGCTATTTTCTCTCCAAAATTATGTAAAAAATGGTTCATTGTGAGGGGGTGTCTATTTCCCTTGTTTGCACCATGTCATGCGACTCACAACACAACATGACTACACTACTAACATCGGCAACAAAAAAGCGAAACAATTCTGTAAAGTCATTATTCAGTTGTACTACCACTGCGTTAATTCCTGTTTCACTCCTCCTCCCACTTTATACATTTTCTGGAGAAGAAAAAAAACCATTATCTTCCAGCCTTCCAGACAAGGCTCCAGAAGAAAAGCCTTGCCCGTAAAAAAAACTTTTTTTTTGTTTTTGTTTCAGTGAACGTCGTAAAAGTGTGAAAAAAGAGAATAAGAAATAATTGTGATTTGCATGATGAGGAAAAACAAAAAAATGAATGAATAGCATTATTGTATTCTATTGTTCGTTTCAAGCCATTCGCATTCGCTAAAAAATTGTATCAACTCAGCATGATGGAAACAATGAAAATGGAAGAGCATCCATGGAGGGAGACATGCAACTGTAATGTAAAATGATGATGATGATCTATGAGCATCGTCATCATCATCGGTAGAAAAGAATGAAAGAGGAAGGCAATAAATAAAATGCGTCCATTATTTCCACAGAAAAATAGTCTATATTTTTTGGATTACGTAATGCATTGCATTTTCTGTATTTCCCCAGAACGAATCTGTTTTCCTGTAAAAAAAAACTATCATCCCGACTCTAACGATATGATATGAAACCACATATTGAGAGAAGTGATCATATCATATCATGACTACAAAACAATACAACTAAGACTGCCTGTAATGGTTCAAATACGTTATGCAGAAAATTTCCTCTCCTCCTCCCACCACCACTAACTCCACCATCTCCATTTTTTTACAATTACGTAAACAGAAAGGAAAATAAAAAATGAACGCATTAGTCCCTTTCTTTCATTTCGTGATCTCGTGGCCTGGCTTGACTATTGTTATGATTTTTTCTCTCTATCCTTCTTCCTAGCACAATCTGTAAG
>JAHZMX010001202.1:0-36851 GCA_027743895.1 Seira musarum | reverse complement strand
AATGCATACTACCTAAGAACTACCTGTTTCAGCAAAAGAACCTATGAAATCATAATCAAAAGTCCCTAAATAATAAAATTCTAAGGTGGTCTCAAAATTTCTTTCCGCACCTTAAATAGCACGAAAACTGCATCGTTGAACAAAATGAAACACAATGATGTGTAAGCCGGAGTGATTATAATAGTAATAAGGAAGCATTCATAGTTTATTTTGCACGCTTTTTCCCTCATTCTCGCTGGCTGATCCGAAAAAAACGTGGATTTGTGTGAAGGAAACGGAAGAGAACGACCGACCGACTGAAATTGTAGTAGTAGCAGTCGAGTTGATGTGAGAGTCCGTCACTGCTGTAATTTTATATTAGGACTTGCATTCACTCACTCACTCTTTCACATTTGCATCAGTTTTATAAATGCAGACAGAAGAAATCCGTTTGCCTCCTCTTGTATTTCGAAATGTGAAGCAAAATCCAAAATGTGCTTGGAGATTTGGGACAGAAGTTAGCAACATGTCAAGTCACTCTCAAATGGTAAATGCTTTTCAAAAACCATGAATGCAAAACCAGAAAAAAAGAATATTGTCTTTTTGCTCTCTGCTGCTATCAAGAGGGTTTTTTTTCTTTGTTCATTGATATTGTCACCGTTGTTGTTGGTTTCTTTTAGTATTTGTTATTGCCATGTATAAAACCAGAAAATGCGAGTCAAGTCAACTCGAGTCTTTTAGATAATTTCATATTATTCTCATGTTCTATCTGGTCTAAACGACGACGACGACGACGAGTGCAAAAAAACATCTTTCTCTTTGCCCGGCTTTTGGCCTCTTTTGATATTCTCTTGGTTGAATGCTATATATTTTACTATTGCTCTATCTATGAAGGTGGTATAATTCAATAGTAATATGATCATCGTCTTTTGTCGCTGTCTGTAGATGTGTCGTCGTCGTCTGTAGAGTCTTATGAATCGGGTATCCGTAACGTTCACGAAGATGACAGTATGAATGAAAATTCATGGGTGCATACGAAATAATGTTATAACTGTGTTATTCACTCATCCAAAGATGCTGTCTTATGTTCTTCCATTTTTGTTTTGTTGGAAACGTCAACAAATATCAACTTTATGAGTGCCCCGTCTCCCCTTCCCTATCATCGGGATCGTTATTACGATGATGATGATGATGATCGTCGTCATCATCATCGAAGATGTCCTTTTTATTCTGATCGACGGAAAGTCTAGCTGTCGCAATATCGTCTGCGTATGTTTATTCTTCTCTTAAATGGAAAATATATCGAGTCTTTGACATTGCTATGGCTATGTCTTATCCAAAAGGTGGATGAGAGCTTTGAATTCGAAGGATGGAAGCTTTGTGGACGGAAGAAAAAAAGTATTTCAGTTGAGAGAGCCCATCGTTTCATTTCGCTAACCATTCATACGTACATAAACTTTTTATGCTGGCTTTTACACAATATTGAAACGATGCATAAAAGTTTAGGCTTTTTGCGGGCTTTGTCTTTTAATATGGCTTTTTCCAAGGCCCAGTAAAAAAATAATAATAGCGATCTTCATCACCATCCTCGTCTTTCAGTTGTTTACCATGTTCATTCTCGTTGCTCTCTCGCTGACATTGTCATAGGTTATATGTTCACTACTCTTATTATATATTTTCTTCTTTTTTTTGATACTCCTCCACTATAGCCATAGCTATATGTTTATTTTAAAGGGAAGACACTCACGGTTGAAGAAGAAATGAAGTAAAATGGAAAGACAAACCCATTCGGAGAAAGTGGCACTGGCTGGACAAGAAAAAATAGAGAAAGACGAGAAATAAGAAAAATAACTAAATTTAATATCATCCTCTTTCCCGTTCCCAGTACATGTCTCGTCGTCGTCGTTGTTCGAGTTGCTTGCTCGCTTACTCCATCAATTCAGTCATCTTTAAACTTGGTTTTCATCATTTCCCTTGTTTCACTCTCTTGACTTTGGATATGGGAGATCACGACTGTTTCATAATATTGAATATTATTATTTTTTTATTGGCTAGCCCCGCTTGAGTACAAGAGAAAAAGTCAATGGATTTTTCTTTTTTCCCCCCTCTCATTCTCATTTGCTTCAACTTTCTCCCAAAACCATGTTGATCTGTTCGATCCATCTTGACTTATCTCTAGTTGAGTTTTCTCTTTACTTTTCATTTCATCCTAAATATTGCTTCACAAATACTTAGAAATTGATTTCAGCTAAATTATACATATCCGGACAATGTATCAATATTTTTTGTGTCAATAATTTCTCAAATAGTTTTTGTTTCCGTTTCTTGTCAGTTTCGTTGAATTCTTTGTCAGATTTAAATCCGCCAATGTACTGCACACATACCTAAGGTACAATCGGTATTCAACATATCTTTTTTTTTATCTTTACTCGTCCCTCGCATTTTGTTTGTTGGAGTGATGAGATTCACAAAACAATTCTGCCCAGTAGACATTTTTGTGAACATCACTTTTATGATGTAGAATTCTTTTGTTTCTTCATCAAATCCTCATATCACATCACATTCGTACTATATATTACTTCTCGGTCAAGTAGGAAAATCCTTCCCTTCATGAAAATGATGTGATGGGTTTTTGGCCTCCATGCTCCTTCAAATTTACTGGAAGTTTATCCCCTACAATTGAATTCAAGACTTTTTTATGAGGGGAACTATATATTTTTTCCTACTGTAATGTACTCCACTATAATGTAGTTTTAATGAATATACCTATTCTTTTCTGCCACATTGTGTTACGAAATATGTATATGCGTTACCGATTTATGAAGCTTTTGTGCATTGATTTATTTATTTAGGTTCTTTATATCTTCGGTGAAAATCTTTGAAAGAGAAAGGAAATGGATGGAAGGAGGAAACTCTGTTGATAAATACATTTTGGTTTAAAAAAATCATTTGTCCTTATGGTATTATACAAAAGAGGGAAATTGGTTTTCAGAGAAGTGCAACTTCCACCTGAAAATTGAATTTTTCATGCCTTCTAAGCAGAGAATAGAGGGAATGTTAAAAGCCATAATTGTTATGCTCAAGTCGTCGTCTACATCACTTGAAGCTGCACCACATGAAAAGCGAACTAAAAAATTTCGGGTTTTTCAGCTTGAGCTCCCCTAAATGACTTTAAGGAAGCTGTGTGCTGTGTGTCAAGGTGGTATATGAAAACTATCTAGAAGTGGCTCTCTAAATTGCGCCATCAAGTAACTCAAGTGGAAAGACTACTTATGGAAAGATAAAAGATGCTAATGTAGTTCATTCCCTCTTCTTTTTAAACCATTTTTCTCGTTTGCCAACTCTTATCTGTCCATTTATGCATGCATAATCAAAGCCCATGGGCGAACTATTGGGGAAATAATGGAATCTTGATTTTATTACGTGCCACAATGACTCAATTGGGATTTCATGGGGGTTTCCCAAAAAGTTTTTTTTTTCTCCTTAGTTTATCTCAAAATATTTTCTCTAAAGAAAAACCTTTTTACATATCAAATGCATATGTTTACATGATAGTGAGACTGTGCGGCCTCACACATAAAAGAAGCTTAAAAGTGGTTTATTGTTTTGACTTGATGTCCGCTACTGAAACATTCAAATTAATTTTGATATAGTAGTAGTATTAAATCAATGTAAATTATTATGCGATTTTGCTTAATACCGCCGCACTATTAGTATAAATAACCTTGGTGATCATCAAGATTGGTTACGTCATTCAAGCCAAAGTGATACAAATGACTTTGCTAAAATTGCATATGTTACCTATAAATAAGTAAACGATCTTTATTTCAACGATTCAGCAGTTTGCTTGAACAAAATATATCTCTGTCGAATATCGGGCACTTCATCTTCTTTTTTTTCCCTTTCCTTACCACCAACAAAATTTGTATTCAAGTTCACACTCAGATTTCATAAACTAATAGTCTTGGTTTTAAATCATTTACCTCCTTCTCATTTTTCTCAATACTAAGGGAAAAGTATAATTCACCAAATTTTAGGTAGTTGAAACTGGAAGAAGTTGAGGCTTTACATTGATTTAGTGCAAAATGAACGCATCATCACAGCATGATGGCGTGACACGAAAGCTTAATGAACTCCATTCTGATAAATGAGATCTTGGGAAAGGGGCACTTTATCAGTTGTCATGGCGCACGGAGTCTGGTTTGATTTCCGCATTCATGTAAAGCCAAAAAAAAACTATTGGAATTCTTGATGGCGAGGATGAAAATGATATTTTGCTGAAATGTCAGTCATTCAATCTGTAACAATGGGAGGTGTATTTGGTAAGGCAAACATATCCACCTACATTTCGTAAACATTTGAATTTATTCAAATAAGTTTCAAATTTTACTTTCCCTACTGTTATCATTTCCTGTAGTTCTTTTTTATATTCCATCTACGCAAATTTATTTAGAAAAAAAAATACCTTCGTGAGTGGGGGTTCCTTATGCTCATGTTATTTGTTGGGAAAGTGTGAATTTGTCAAGGGAAAGCCAGAAACCGGAAGACAACTCCTTTCATTTCTCCTACTTTCTTTTTTTCCACCTATGTCGACAAGATAAATGATAAACGACACATTTGTCAAGCAAAAATCTCTTAGAAAGTTCAGGCACTCAACTTTACTTTGGTGGCTTGGCGTTGAACGAACATTCAAATAATACCCGTTTCATATACTCTCACATTCATTTTCTGTGAGAGGACTGCTATTTTCAATGTTTCACAGAAGAAAAAAATAACCAACTTAAAGGAAAAGGGAAAAAAAGGAATGAGAGAGAGAGAATGAATGTATGTATACGCTTTTGTTTCTCTAAATGTCTTCTCTTCTGCTTTTATTTGTGTCTGAATGAGACGAGTGATGTGTGGAATTGAGTAAAGTAGCGAATAAGGGTGACAAATAATATTGAGGGGAAACGATAAAAGTGAGATTCAATGCGAGCATAGTTTTTTCCTTGCTCGCATTCTTTCCATCCAATAATGCGTTAACTTGTGAAAGAGGGTACTTTTTTCCCGAATTTAATGTCGAAAATGAGCGTTTTTTTCTCTGGAAAAACATCAGCTATAAACCAATATACTAATGGCTGTCGCATAAGTCGAGTAGAGTGTGCAATGAAAATTTGTACTTTAGAGACCACCAACGACGTCGACGACAACAACGTCTCAGCTCAACAAACTTGGATTTTGCCACATCTCGAAGAAAAGTCCTCACTTTATAATATATGTTTTACCTATTACTTTGGTGTTTCCTATTAAAACCATTCCCATTCTTTGTCTACACTCAACATTTACTATCATTTTTTTAAAGGTTTGGCTTTCTCCATTTTTGTATTTTCTTGATGCCATCACCACCATCATGTACTTAATGTGTGCAGACAGACGTTTGACGACGAAATTTGCAGCAAAAAATTCGAACTCTACTACTTAACATTAATGTAATAAAACAACTGATCCACTTAAAAATATTTTTGGTAATTTATACATGTACATCCATTATGCATGTCCACTCCAAATATTTAGACAATTTAACTCAAAAGATTAAGATTCATTCCTCGGGCCTCATTCATATTTTATTAGTAACATACATGCTACATGCATAAGTATATCTAGTGACATATTGTGATCTTTCAAGCCCATTTTTCGTCTTTTTAAGTTTAGAAATGGAAATGAATGTTTATACTTACTTGTGTTTTTTTTTGCTAATTTAAGGATTAAGTACTTGACACATAAGCTATATTTGAACGTGTAGGCTTTTAAAAGTTGGAGACGACTGGCAATGGCGATGAGTTGACTCCATTAATTCCACTTTATGTCTTTATCGCTTATGGTGTTTAGTTTTGCCAACGCTTGAATGAAAGTAATTGTAAAAAAACGCTACAAATACATACAACATCAAAAGTACTTATAATGGGATGAGGATAGACAAAACCTGATTAAGTTGTCCATTAATTGAACTAATTGTGTAGATGTACAATTATTGTGAATTATGGCAACAGAAAGCATCTTATGGGTGGGCATATAGATTAAATAAAACGGTTACACAACCATAAAGCCGTAGCTGGATGTAGTAACCAAAAAGGAAAAAAGAGTAAACGATAATCGTTTATGTGTAAAGCTATTTCAAATAATCACAATCGTTTTATTTTTCATCAGGTAAAATAAAGTTTGGAATGTTATGATTTGTGAGTAATGTTTTCGAGTTGTCATTTAAAATAAAAATTGCAAGGAAATATACAGACATACGGACGGAGTTATTAAAATCAGCAGAAATACGAATTCAAAAGACTTGGTGAAGGCATCTCCGACTTTCTCCAATCTGCTAATGTGTTCAACTTGTTTCTTTCTCAATTTCTTTATGTTTTTGTTATGTCCTGTATTGGTCTAGAAAGTGAAACGATTCACCGGATGTTATTTTATCCCCAAAATAAAAGGAATAAATGGTTATAAACTTTTTTTATTTCGTTTTACAAGTTGATGAAAAGATAAGAAAAGGAATAAAAGAGTAGGATACAGTAGATTTGTGCCGGGTAAAAAGATCCATTTTTAGTAAAAGGAGTCACTAAACAGACAAGGCAATAGTGAGGGTGAGACTTTGGAGTCTGCATCTCTCTGCACATTACTTACTGACTGACTAACAAGGGAACCCCCCGAACTGTACCCCCCTAGTCGCACATAATAGACATATAGTCAAAATCAGTTTTTTATGCTGGTTACGAATCCGTTTTTCAATTCCTGGAGATATTTCAGAAATAATTTTAATTTAAGTTTTTGTGCATAAATATGTCTATATGCAATGCATTGCTCACAATACACATCCACACCAGTTTGCAGAATCAGCATCATGAATTATTTTCTTATCTGGCAAGAGGAAACGACTGACCTTCGTTATTGTCTGGTATGTGAAAAAATCTGAAGACGACCCTCGACTTCCATAATGGTGTGGACCTTGATCCGATTCAGTGCATATTTTGGCAAAACACTTAAAATTAAAAATTATCCTGAAATATCTCCAGTATTTTGAAAATGAATTCGTAATAAGCGTAAAAAACTGATTCGGGCGATATGTCTCTAATATACGACTAGGGGGGTACAGTTCGGGGGGTTCCCTTGTAAGAATGAAAATCTTCGATTGTAAGTACTTATGTAGAAGTACATAACAATACGTGAGCCTATTTTCCTATAGAGTTTCACATCAACCATGAACTTTTTATTGTTGTTTTTTTCGTTTTTCATTTTGAGAATTTTACACGGCTCCGATCAATAGGGAAAGGAAACTATAATGGACCATGTATTTTAAGTATGGGGTTTTGGTGTGTGAGCTGACATAGGATGAAATTACCCTAAACCATTTTTATTTTGATGCAATAAGATCGGACAGGATAAGACTGAGCGTTTATAAATCGTTCCGAACTGGTGTGGTGTGAGTTTCTTTATTGGATTTGTCTCTGTCGCGTCGCTCATTTATAACTGGTGACATTTCTAGACTCCTCTACTATTTCCACGTGCTTTTTACACCACTACACCATCACATCACCAACCACCACCGACCGATTGCGATTGTAGGCACAATATTACAACGACAACAACCCGCTCTTCTCCACAGAAGTTTGACATTTTATCGGTATAATAATGGCAAAGGCAAGCATTTTATCCCTTCGACAGCAGCGGAGAGAGAGAGGATATAAACATTCACTGTTCTTCTTCTTTAAAGCTGGAGGAGTCATCCTTGACAAAGCCAACGACTTGAATGAGAATGAGATGCGTAGAACTAATAAAATAAAAAAGGGAAAATAATAGCATAAGCTTTTCAATGGAACCGACTATGTATCACAAACAGTTTTACGGACGCACTATAGTACATCTCTGATATTAAATTAATTTGCATGCAACGCGAATTATTTAATTACCACATGAGATGCAAAATTCCAACAAAAAATTTTCGACTTTATTTTAATAGTCTTATGCATACATTTTCTTTGCATTTATCTAGAAAAAAAACTGGCTTCTGGTATTGATCAAGTCGGAGCACAAGTTGTAAATAGGTAGTTTAATGAGGGCAACGTGAGACTTTTTTGTTGCCGGTCTTCACCAGCCTTTCATTTTTTCCTCGACTTCATTTCATACATTCTCTGTGAAAAAAAGAAAAAAGTCATGAAAACGCTGTTGGCTTGCTGGCATGGCATAACATACCACAAATCGGTGATTGTGCCTGACCTTACTTGATTCTTTCTGAGAACTTCTGAACACTCATTTTTTATTACCCCATCATTGGATTCTGCTACACCAGCGTTTTATGAGACGATCAGTTTGTTACGGATCTGTAGTTTTTGTAGATGTGAAAAATATCATTAGAAGATTATAATTGCATTATGAATCATTTTTGTCGAAGACTTCTGAGTTTTTTTTCCCTAGTGCTTTCTTGGGCTAACGCCTATAGGCATGTTTTTTTTGTGAGTCATACAAGGAGGCATCAAATCATATCACATCACATCATCGTGCATGCTCTTCCCAAACGCTTACGGTTCAATTCTTCTTCTGCATCTCAACTGAAAGCAACCAGAACCAACCCAATTTAATTACTGCACCCTTCTTTCTTTCTTTACAAGACAAACATGGGTCGGTCGCGGAGATCGTTTTCTTTTTGTTATTTTATAACTGTAATAATATGGTGTCAATACAGACATGATTGTGGTGATGATAATGCGTGATGTGAAAGAGAGCCTCTTTCTTCTCCTCTCTAGTTTTTTTTTGCGTCTGCAGTTCCAAGTACATTGTACATACATACATACATGAAGCATGAGTTGTTCTTGTTCTTGCGTTGTTGGCAAAAAAAAAAAAAAACTACCCCATTTATGTACGAAAAAAACAGGTCCACAAGACCAAAACTGTTTCAATTAACAGGGCTTTGAACTCGACTATTTTTTTGCTCTCTACATTTGTTTCTAGTCTGGAGGAAATGTTTACAAAATGATCTTTGAGAGCGTACCTTCGTGACATAATTACAAAAGGTAGAACATAAAATGGAATAAAATGGTGGGGGTGTATGTATCTTTACAGTTAAGTTTCAAATAGAAGGATACGGATTCAATAATCCCATGACATGGCCTACCGGCGATTCAGTTAACTTCTTTTTTTTGTTTCGCTGAAGCACTTTTTTGAGTTTGTTGAGGTTGAGTTGATTTTCCTGAAATAGGGCGCGTATCACATCGAATCATTTGCATAAATCTAATCATGAGTGAGTGAGTAATTAAGCAAAAAAAATCTTTATGCATGTGTAGGTATTTTTGTGTACGTAAAAACTTGAGGATGAAACATTTAAGTTCGGAATCACGAGTGAGCATGCAAATTACTTTTTCAATGCCAAATTTCACAATGACTTTTTGTGAAGACATTAAGACATCGGTTTCGTTAGAAAATCAAAGAAATTAAGTGTCACCATAAAAATAAAGAAACAAAAAATATATGAATGCGTAATCGTAATGAAAATGATTTGCATCATTCATGTCGTAAGAAGCATTTTATGAGATACTCATCATCGTCATGATACTTAGGGAATGGAAATTAAATTACGCATTTTCTAAAAATACTTCATCAATTATTGTAATTATACTCGGATGTTTCAATAAACTGATTTCATTTTATGCACATTTTCAGGTCGTAACGAGCTGATCGCACGCTACATCAAACTGAGAACGGGGAAAACGAGAACGCGAAAGCAAGTTAGTTCACACATTCAGGTGCTGGCCAGAAGGAAGCTCAGAGAGATTCAAGCCAAATTAAAAGTAATATTTTTATTTTTACTTATTTCTTATCCTTATCAATTGTTAGAGACGTACTAAATCAATAAATCTTTTTAGCAAAACCAGGACCAGCAGGCCAAAGACACCCAGAAAGCCCTCCAAACCATGTCATCAATGTCCAGTGCACAAATTGTTTCAGCAACCGCCATGCACAATAAAGCGGCAGCTGCTGGGCTAGCCACTTTAGGATTGGGGACACCTGTACCATACACTGGAGCGGTGAGTTTCTTTCATTTATTTTTATCAACGCTAAAGAAAATTGTGTCATTTTTCTACTTATTATGGCAATTTTAATGCTAAAACCGGTTACTTCAATTGTTTCATTGTAGTTTTGGCAAACAGGATTACAACCAGCTGCTCAAGAGTAAGTTTCTATTTTCTAAAGACATAAAACCAGTATTTTCATTTGTAATTGAAGTTATTTGAACTATAACTATTTTATTTTCTTTAAAAATTATTTATAGTGTTAAGCCATTCGCCCAAACAGTGTATGGAGGAGCCACCGGTGGAAAAGCACATCCAGCTGGAAACGGAAGTGGTGGACCCGATGTGATACCTGGCCCACCAAGTGCTGCCTGGGAGGGAAGAGCGATAGCCACTCATAAACTCTGCCTCGTTGAATTCTCTGCTTACATGGAGCAATCTAGAGATCATGACACAGTACGCTTTTGAAACCAAATATGATACAATTGAAATGAAACACTTGATTTGACCCTTCATTTAAACGCGTTTTTTATCTTTCTTGTTTTTTAATAGTATCAGAAACATTTATTTGTGCACATTGGACCTGCTTCCTACACAGATCCTGTTCTAGAGGTGAGTATTTAACATTATATGATACAGTTCTATACACTTGAAAAACTGATGATGTGTGAGTGTTCGATTAAATGACCCACCCGAGAACAATTTCCACATTTTCATATCACAATCACAATTTGGCATTTTATTACACCTCTGTATAATTTGTTGGATGCTTTGCTTTAGGTTGTGACCAATCGAGAAACTCAAGAAACTCTTCTATGCATTGCCTACGTTTTCGAAGTATCTTCATCTGATCATGGAGCTCAACACCATATCTATCGACTTGTGAAAGAGTAGAAAAAAAGAACCCTTATTGTTTTGAAACACCGCACTCCCTCTTTATCAACCCTTGAAACAAAAGTTTTTTATTCCCCACCTTACAAGTATCATCATTACATCCGCTGGAAATTTGAAACTGTGTTTTTCTTCAAACCACACACAAGTTTCACCCGTTTTTTATACCGCATTATTTGTAGTTGTCCTACGAAGTGTGTAGCTTGTAAAATACAGAGAAAACGACACGACGTAATACATCACATCATCATCATCAGATCAGATCAGATCACAGTTAATAGTACATTACGATTACAGATTGTAGACAACAAAAAACGAATGATGATGATGATCATCATATCAGATCATCATTCGGATCATTTTTGAACATCACATGAGTAACAGCCGGTATTTGACAGAAGGGTAAGTTCTCAGAGTATCGTTTTTCACTGTCGACTGGGTGAAGTGCCTTCTCTATTCTACCATATAACTTTTTGATCATCAGCTAGAATTAATACTATTATTATTACTCTTGTTATACATCAAATTTATTATTAATTATTTAGTAGTAGTTGTTGTAGGTCTCCTACATAAATACATTTTTAGGAAAAAGAATTTTTTGTAGGAGGAGAGAAACTGTAAAATATGTAAATTTACGTATATTGAGCAAGTATTCAATGTTGATCTTGAGGGTTTTTTTTTTCTTTTTTTTTGTTAATGGCAATCGTTAATTTCAGTGGTCTTTGGTGTAATATTGTATACTAGTCTTCAGAGGAAATACTGCGAATAATTCAGTGTTTCTCTCAGATTTAATAATTGAAAATTATATTAAAATACGTGTCTATAAGTTAATTGTTTTTATGAGTAAAGAAAAAATCAAAGCGTGTCATTCATGAGAAAATATATATTTCTTCGTGAGCACATGAATATAACGAGGAGCAACAATCATGCAACCGAAGTTACGTTACGTACAGATTTTTTTTAAAGAAATATGAAATCCCTGTACCGACAATTTTTTTTCAACTACAACCACAAATTTGAAATCAACTATTATGCTAAATAGTTATAATTTTATTGTTTATAATCATGAACTTCAATGAAATTGTAGTTGTATGTTACTGTTTTACTATATTTGATATATACTCGAAGTTAGTATTTATTATGCAACGTATTGTTTTTTTGTTTTTTTCTTATCAACTATATTCATTAACGATGATGATAGGCCATTTTTGGAAAAAGAAAAGAATCATCCTGTTACATTCTCATTCGAAAACATAAGTATGATAATGTGCCAATAATATTGTTATTTTCTGTTTTTACGCAATCCATACATTTGAGTCGAATGAGATATGATACGATTTCAGCAGTGCAGAAGAGTTCAGAGATAGGCTCACAAAAAAGTAAAAGTGTTATTTATTATAATGGCAAGTGGGATTGTGGTCTCATCAAACTCAAAATCTCAAGAGTTCAGAATGAATTGAAAAAAAATTTTCTGGAATCGTTTTTTTTTCTCGGCACTTTAATTTTATTAGGAAACCAAATCATTCTGTGCTCAGCTTTATCAAGTTTCTCATGTCATGTGAAAATTGTAGTTTTTTGTCTAATAACAATTTTTGTAAAAAATAAAATATTTAGGTTTCATTCAGGAAAAAATTCCTATTTGAATAATTTCTAAAGTAGAAAGCAACTTTTTCTCATATTTTGGCAACTTCACCAATTCAAAGTAAATTGTGTCAGGCTAGAGTTGGAATTGAATAATTTAATTGTAGCATCTCCAATTCATGACGTTTATTTGGTTTTGTTTTATCATAAATTTATTTTTTTTCTTAATAATCGAATCGAAACACGCATGTAAATGGTTGCATATTATATGCCATAGTTTTCACATGAAATTCAACTTCAATGATTCTCAAAAAGGTTGAAATGGCACATTTTCTCCAACAAATAAGAACAGCTAAATTTTTTTCCTTTAAATTTTTGAAGTTGTTTCCAAATCCAAACCCAACGAGTAAATATGGTACTCATGAATTTTCTCGTGTTTCTTAGTCTAAATTAGGCTAGGATTTTTTTTATTCATAAGTTCTTACAATTGCCTTTAACGTGGCTGAAAACTAGATTTTATAAATTAATGTTGTTCTCGTTATTATTCTGATTAATATTATATAATTCTTCTCATTATTATTATGTAGGTTTGGAGACACAAAAAAATGCAAACTTTTTATTAAGAAACGATCATCAGTGTAATTAATTTTAATACAATTTGAGTACTTCTACAGGCAACTGTAATTATGAACTATTTAGAACTGTTAGAATGTCCAACCAAAATCTCTTTTTCGAGCAGAATTATTTTTGCTCTCCGTTTTAAATATACTTAAAGTTAACTTTAAATTGAGAATCATGGCAAAAAGCTATATCCATCGACGTCGCAAACTGTTGGAATCTATCTGCATCCGACTTTATATTTTCATGAAACGTTCTGTCTGAATTAACGAGTTTTTTATTTTCATCAAAAACAACTTTTTATGAACTATAGTGGTTTGTAATTAGGAGAAAAAAAATGCCAATTCAAATTTGTCTATTCGTGTGCCACTTAATAAAAAAAATTATATAGGTACCCTCTTTAGATACATCAACTTTTTTTAGTTTTAATTTCCATGTAACGAGAGAAAACTCGAAAAAGAAACGTTGGTTGCTTCTCAGTGACTATAAAACAATATGTAATTGTTGTTGTTGTTGGCAGTTGAAGAAATTAGCTTTATATACTTATCCTTAGACATTAATTAATTGTTGCTGCCCGCTGTCGTTTCTTACTTACAATGAGTTGAGAAGCTTTGCAAAAAGAAAAAACACACAAATCCAAAAAGCCATTTGGGATCAATAGCATCCGTTTCTGATAAAAAAAATTGAGTTTATTTTCTTTACTATAAGTTTAAAAGACCTCGAAACCGAAAGAAACAAAGAAAATAAAACTTATTTAAAACCAAAAAACCTTTTGGTCTAGTGAAAGGTTTTTTTTACTTATTCTTAGCCAAGGAAGAAGACGTATGCATAATATTTTAGTTGTGTATAAGGAAACATGGAATTTATAACGACATTTGACCATAATAATAATAATTTTTATTATCACCGTTGTTATATTATTCCATAGGAACACTTTTACCGTGTGTGTACTAATAAAATGTCTACAACAAAACTATTCTTATCATGCCATATATTGTAATATTTCATCAAAGTGTAGCTTATTTTCTGAATTATTGAGACTAGAGAGATCTACATTGTAAAGAATGCGAAATATTATTATTATTACTTATTATTATTATTATTATTATTATTATTATTCGTAATTTGAAGAAATATGTTGAAGTAAGAAGAACGTAAATCATTGTAAAGATTACCTATTTGTAATCTACAATAAAAAAATGTTAAATATTAAATGTAACAAGTTTGAGTTAAAAAGAAGAAGAAAAAAACACTGGATTTTTGGTTTGTAAAAAAACCTAAAGAAAGTGTAGCCCAGTGATACAAAATACATATTATAATGCTGAGCGACGTATATATAAATATATGCATACATATTAAATATATATATTTAGTAATTCTATTTAGATTTTAGACGTAATTTTAGTGTACATTGTTACTACTGTGCAACAGTTCTCACTCCTTTTGTAGAACTGTTCATTATGAAACATCTTATCTGTTCTTCTGCATTTGTAGTCAAAAGGAAAACCTTTTTTTCTTGCTATAAAATAAACGTCTTTCTCAAAAACTTATAGAGAAACAAAATATTCACGGATTCATCATTTTATTTTTCATATGCAAATCCAAACATACATTTTTTCCGTCGATTATCCATTCATTTTTTGCCAAATTATTAATTTCTCATGCAAAAGTTGTCATAAGCTTCTCATACTCTTTTTTTTGGAAACAAAGACAAACGAAAAAAGTTGGAGATGAAAAACGGAAAAGCACATTGAAAAACAGCATCCGGGAAAAAAACCATGCGGGAAGGAGAAAGCATGCATTGCAGCAATGCTCGATTTCCAATCCGTTCCATAGTCAGCAGTCAGCATCAGCAGCATGAACATCAATAGTGGAATTAGCCAAAAGGAAAACTTTGAGGAAGGGAATCGAATCGGGTTTCCCCATTTGTTTTTTGCGACTCATCAAAACCAATCAAAGCCAACATAGAATAGAAATTCCTGGTGTCATTGAATGATAAAAACCGATATTGATAAGGAATGATCGAGAATGAGCTTTAATTAGCATGTGAGCATACAACAAGGATTAATTAGTTACATGTTCATGTTACATATTGTGAAGTATATATCGTGTCTCATGTTCACACACCTATCCCGTTATCGTCGGAACATTGATAATTCATAATCATGTCAAAATTACATACATTTTGATTTTAACTTTCACCAGTTTTCTTCGGTGCAGAAATGTTAAAAATACCCACTTCATTCATTTTTTTATATTTAGATAATTAAATGTCATTCATGTCATGTAGGAAACCGAACTTCGTGACTTCGCATTTTTTTAAATAAAAAATACGACGAACTCAATTGACCCCGAAATTTTTTAGTTAGAGAAGTTGTCCTTATGCAAAATTTCACCACCGCTTGTTTTTGACTCATATCCATATCTCATCTTCACCAATTATCCTACATTTCGTCGGGCAAATCAAATGAAAGAAAAATGGCTATCTCTTTTGCATATAAGAAAAATTATGTACGTACTCATGAAATGTCGATTTTCTATCAAGTTCCAATTAGACAACTGTTCGAATTTGAACTCCTTCTTGATTCATGATTGTTTGAGCTATTGAGCTTCCCTTTTTATGACACAAAGACGAACTAATGAAAAAAAGGTACGCCCACTTGCAACAAACTGATTTTCATTAGTCCTCCTTGTTGATGGGAAGATTGCACGATAACAGCAAAAACAAAGATTAAAAGTCTTCATATGCTTCGTTTCTCGTTTACAGAAACTCAAGCCTGAACGAATGAATCACTTGACAAATCTGCCATCAAATAACGCATGTAATTTTTTTTATCTGTCAAAGACAAGTGTTTACCATAAAAAAACTGCTGAGAAGTTGGCTTTTAATTGAGAATAAGCAGCCTCAAAGCTCGTCCGTCCGTGTCCAGTTTGATAAGAAACCTGCAGCCACAAACATTAAAACTCATGTCATACGACAAGCAAGTCATTACAGAGATAAATTTAATTTTAATATGTAATATGTAACTGGCGTGACATTTTAGCCCATAAATTCCAGTAGTATTTTAATTCAAGACTTACACTGAGAGCAGTTACAATTCCGTTAGACATTAATACAATTATATTTACAGTTGTTAAGTTTTTTTTGAGACGGGGCAATTTGAAAAAGAACAAGCAAAATGTGCATTTTATTTTTGTACGTGAATGATAACCCCGACCCTGAGACATACAAGCTCATATTGGTCGTTAATCGTGATGAAATGTATAAACGTCCAACTGCCCCTGCAAAGTTTTGGGGAACTACGCCTGATATCATTGGAGGTAAAATAAATTGTAAAAAAGGGCCTTGAATTATTTAAACGCTTACTTATTGGATTTATGTAATTTTCAGGAATGGATTTGGAGCCTGGACGTGAAGGAGGTACGTGGTTGGCTATGAACAAAACTGGTAAAATTGCTGCGCTATTAAACGTCTTACAATCCCGCGAGAGCTTGGCAAGCGCAGGACAAAGGAAAGGGAGAGGCTTCATTGTGAACAATTTTTTAAAATCCTCCAAAACTGGAATGGAATACATGACTGAGCTTTCGGAAGATGCTGCGAAGTACAATCCTTTCAATTTAGTGACAATTGAGAGTATCCAAGAAGATATTCCAAGAACATGTTTCTTCTCCTGTGCGACGGACAGCAAACCTGTTGAATTACCTGCTGGATCAGTCCATGGGATTGGAAATAGTCGACTGAATGCTCCGTTTCAGAAAGTGATAACAGGTCAAAAATTTTTGAACGATTTTATACAGAGAACTAACCATTTGGCAAGAAAAGAAGAATTAATTGACGGAATCATACGTGTAATGCGAAACAATCAATCGTAAGTGATTTAAATCTTTATGCATGATAAGAAAGATGTACATAGTTACATTTTTACTTTTATTGCTTATTCGTGTAGGTTCTACCCGGACCCTCAAATACATAAACAAGCACCGGATCAACCGGAAGAATTTTTACGGGGAATTGCCGGGAGATTTATTAAACTTCCGGGTTACGGAACTAGGTAACTTTACATAAATCATACGTATGCATTGAAACAATAAAATTAACAGTTTATCTCTAAACAGTTTAATTTATTCTTACATTGGTGTTTAGGACTCACACAATTATCTTGGTAGATTATAACAATAATGTATGCTTCAAAGAAACAACACTAGACGAACCCATTGATGAAGACAAGCCTCAGTGGTCCACATCGTCTTATGACTTTGTTTTGGAAAAAACAACTTGAAACTTGAGGCTTTATAAATTATTTTTAACAATTAGTTAAGTACCAGTATCTTACATGACAATTGTTAGCAGCGAAAAATGTTTAAGCTCAGTTATTTTCATGTACATTCACATAATTTACTTTAAAAGTAATTAATTAATTTATGACTAAATAGTAAATGCAACAAAGTACTACAATTCCTATTAAAACTGACTTGTTTTGTGCTATTTTATTCGTTGTATTCGTATTATTATTATTGTCTGTGACATAAATGCACAAAAATTAATTTAATTTATTGGTGTGAATAAGTGCATTTGCTATAGATTATTACAGCGTTGAAGTTATACTTATAAATGCAGTTTTATCAATGATTCAATCTTGGTGACAATGCTTGCTAAAATCACAATTAAGCTAGGAAATTCGACACCTTAATCCAATTCGTCGGATAACGAATCCGGAATCTCTCGAGTGAAGCACGGAGCCATGGTCATTTCAGCAGCTTTCTCTGTCGAATTGATCACAGTTACCATTGCATTTGAGGGTTTTTCGTCCTTGTTGCTGTCTTTTATCTTTGATTTGGGCAAGGGGCATTTTGTTTCATCGCTACCGTTTCCACAACTGATTTTCGAAACAGCTAGCGGGTTTTTGTCAATATTTTTTAAAGGTTCCTGTTCCTGTTTACGTTGTGTATCTTGATCCACAAGCTTGAGCATCTCCTGACGCAACTTATCCAAAATAGCCCAATTGGGTGAATTTGCGGACGCTTTGCTCTGTAAAGTGGTGATCTGTTGTTCTTCTTGTTTCTTCTCCTTAACGCTTTTGATCGATCCGTTACCATACATTTTGATAAATGCACCAAAATTTGTGATGTGAGGATGAATTTCCTGTAATAAGAAATGCACGTGAAGAGCTAAGCCTTTCCTTCCACTTATTTTTTTAAAAATAAAATTAGTAGCATAGTACCGAAAGCAACAACTGTGATGCGAGCTGCTTCCCTTCTCTCTTGTTTGACGCAGTAACAACGACTGAATGATTTCCAGCAATCATTTTGAACTGATTTGGAGGGTTACCCTTGGTTGGATCAGCTGGAATCATATCGAATTTCACAATGTTGCTGCCACTTTGTCCAAAATTTCTAAAAAATGACGCATCAATACGATGAAAAGATAAACATAATTATAGAATTCATGTCAGATTGGCAAATTTGATTGCATTAACAAATATTTCCGTGCGGGTTTGGCTTACCGCTGCAAACATGTTAGCAATAAAGTGTACGGTGACGGCTCACTCACGCTCGTACACATTTTTGGAATTCTGACATCATTCATTTCCACTTGTTGAAAATACTGAAAAAAGAAAGGAATTGGTGGTAAATTAAAAGAAGTTATGGTATAAAACAAAAATTAGCCTTAACAAATTCATGTTAGTAGAGCACAATTACTTCTGTAATGTCGAAATCGTTGCTGGTGTCGGTTTTGTTCCCATTAAGTTGCCCCTTCATTTGAGGAATTAGAATTTCCAAAGTAGCTTTTGCAGCCTCAGCTTTGGCAGTTTTCTTGCTTGAACCGTAACCTCTGCCATACGGCACATCATTAATTATTACAGTTGCGGAGTATGGTGTAGTTGCATTTTCCAATTCCACAAATGAATACGTCGGCTGCTTCCGGAGTGCATGTTGCACAAACTCATGTAAAATGCAAACCGAGCTTTTTCCATTAGGATTGAACACGTAATCATTAAACTTTTTAGCAATTTGTTCTTCACCACTACCGCCTGCTATAATTTAAAAAAATAGAATAAACGAAAAGTTTTCATAGAAATCCAGTTATCTGTTGAAATGCATTCATAAAATTCAACACTACCTTTTGAAGAACTAATGTCAAAGAATTTAATGACTTGGGCATTATCAGGCAGCGTCGGTCTTTCAAGTTGTTTTCGTTTTTGTTCTTTTGTGTGTCTCCTCCTAGCGCTCCAAGTTCTACACAAAAAATTACCAAAACGTCATGGTTGGAGGTGTTACAAAGCGCAAGATATACAATCAATAAAAGCTTCAGTATAAAAATAAAAACAGGCTTACTTGAAACGCTTGCATTCAACTTCTTTGAAGAAAAAGAGCGATTTGCAATAGTCGCGTAAATCAAGCGGTGTAATGGAATACAAATGAGCATTCTCGCGAGCAGTCTCAACTTTAGCTAGTGGTATGAGAGTTCTAGCGCCAGAATTCTTATTTGTATCCTTTTTGTTTCTGCCTTCAGGAACTGGCTTTAACTGTGACGAAGTGGCTTCTTTAACTTGCTCAGGCACCATTTCAGCAGTGCCCTTCACAACAATGGTTTCTTCGGGATTAGTTTGCATAACGTCATTGGTAGATTGCTCAATAGCAGAGTTACTGTCCAGGTCGGGACTTTTCTTTCCTTTCTTTTCTGGCTGTTCGGATGTCTTCTCAAGTTCCAACTTTCTTTTCAACAATTTTACTTTCTCTGCGACTGCTTCAACGGAGAGTGGACCTTTGCCCAACACCTTTTTGCTGTTGTTACTACTGACATTCAAACATTTAGTCAGAACATCGGAAGCCTCAGAAGTTTCTTTCGGGTTCTGCTGCGGCTGCTCACACTCCTGATTTTCCATTTCACGTGCTTGCACTTCCAGCAATTCTTTGTCCTTAGCTTCTTTTGCCAATGCGCGTTTATATGCCAAACAAGGAATAGCGCTCAATGGTATGGAGTGCCGCTAATAAAACAAATTGCATATTAACGAAATGAAATGCACAATAGACTGCAAAAATCAAAGCTTTTGGAATCATTTAGCAAAGGCATTATTTTTTACGCTTGTATATTAATTTCGTACTCGCACTGAAGCCGTCCCTAAAAAGTATGGTTTTGTTAAAGAGCAGACTCGAGACTTCCGATGAAGGTACAATGGAAGACCGCTTTGGTGACGCACTTGTATCCAACCACCTGGAAGAACCTCGAACGTATTACCACCTTTTTCTATAATTTTAAGTAGATGAATCATAGTGGGGGGATCTTGACGGAGAGCAAACCAATCGGATATTTTATTTTAAAATGACAAACCTTCAAGAACCACAATTTTCTTGATGGTTAGCTCAGCAGTAGTAAGATGTTCTTTAGGTTTCTCAGCATGTTTATCATTCTCCACAGGCCCATTTTCCGACTTTTCTTCAGCTTGCTTGCTTTTAGATAAGCCTAAAACAAAGGAAAATATAAAAATTTAGTTCTTAAAAAAGTTACTAAAAATTGTGTACAAATAAAATCATTATTAATTAAGACTTACCTTCCTCAAGTAAAAGATCTATTTCGTTTAGATCTAGATCATCCTCGTCTGATTCCCCGTAATCTGTATATTCTTCTTCATTTTGGTCATCAATGGAATTTTCTTGATCTCCACTACTTTCTCCTTCGTTATCACCATCACCTTCAGACTTGCTGTTACTACATTCATCACGTTCTGCAAGAAACGTCAATTCCGAATTGGACTCCGGAAGTTGTTGAGATGGCGCCTCATCTCCAGATCTATTTTCAGGCGACATCATTGTTTCCAGTTCCCGGTTTAGTTTCAACTATTCAAAACATCTCCGCGCTACCTACAAAATATCATTATTTTTAGTGGTATCTAAATATTTTTGCAT
Source organism: Seira musarum (assembly GCA_027743895.1). Classification (NCBI taxonomy): domain Eukaryota; kingdom Metazoa; phylum Arthropoda; class Collembola; order Entomobryomorpha; family Entomobryidae; genus Seira; species Seira musarum. The sequence continues at coordinate 15,837 of JAHZMX010001202.1, read as the reverse complement.
TAGAAAAATATTTTATTTTTCGTTATTGTTCTTGGTTAAATATCGTGATCACATTTATGATGGCAAAAGCTGCCCTTCTTACTTTAAAACCTAGTCATTTTTTAATAGAAAGAATCTTGCAACTTGCAAGTTCCGTTCCCCAGGAAAAAAGACATTATTAAATTCACGATCACGATCTACTTTTACTTTTATCGAACGAACTGTTCAAATAGTTATCCAGCTTTTTTGGATTATTTGGATGGACTTCCTATGGATTTTTCATCGCGCCTTACTGTACGCTGCTAATAGGGGCATTGTGACACACCACTAAAAACAAACAAAGACTTGACTTTTACAGCGTCGACATGAATCTCCCCAGCACAAATTATATCCATCGCTAATGCCAATGACATATTTATCGAAAATTGATATGGATAGATCAAAAAACCTAAAGTTGCAATTGCAAACTTTTAAATATGCATACGGCCTGAAACCTTTCGAAAATCTTGTAAATGACGATTAATGACTACTTTCCAAGCAATGTAGGAATGCGAGAGCACGAGCGTTAATATAGTGTTCAGTTGGAAAACTGACTTAAGTGCGAATAGTGTGATGTAAAAAAATTGCTAGAGGATACCGAGCTTGCTAGAGAGAAGGAAAACGTGCTAATAACCGGAAGGTGTTCCTGAAGTTTCCTTCTATATTGCGTGCGTATTCTATTTGCCTTAACAAACATATGCCAAGGAGACCACCATCATTGAAGTCGCTTCGACCAAATATATATTCTGTAGTACATGTTAAGCAGCATATCGAAGGGAGAATATCTTTTTTGGATATCTTCCGTGTCGGTCGGTCGGTACTACTACACTGCATCTGGCATCTACTCTACAAGCTTAAGATTAAATACATTGGAATAAGAGTGAATGCCCCATCCTAAACCATTTTTCTGGGGTCGTCGGTAGGTTTGTTCACTTTGTTTTCGCTTATGAAAAAAAGAATGGGCTAGAATAATAGGATGATGAGACTCGACTCGACTACTCTAAAGCGAAAATGCATGTGTTATGTACGATACACGAGTCAACAGACAGAAGAGCAGCGTAATGCATTTCAAATGCAATCTGTTAAGTATATTGTTGTTGTTGTGTTGCTGCTGCTTATGTTGATATTCGATAATATAATGATGGTAAAAAACACCTAAAGTTAGCTTTTCAAAATAGATTCTCAAACGAAACAGGAGGAAGAGGAACGTAGTAGAATGTTAAATCGTGTGCAATAATGTGCACAGAAGAATGAAGGATCCTCTGCCTGCATGCCGCTGCTGATATTACACTTCTGCTGCTGTTACTATAAAGGTAAAGTAAGTAGCACAGGTACAGTCAACATGAACTGATGATACTTAATACTGATCATCATGTCGACTCGAACCAAGCAAACTGATGATGTATACATTCTTGATAAGAAGGAAGAGAGATGAGAGTAAAAATTTTCGTCCATCTCGTCGTCAAAAATCTTGTTCTGCTTCACTATTCGAGTATTTCCCATTGACAAATGACGTTAAAACTATATATATCCTAATTATTTATTAAAGGAAAAAGATAGACCATAACCAAAATGCAAAATGTATGTATGTCGTACACATTATCTGTTGACGATACGATAGTGTAGTAAGAACATTCAAAACATACAAACAATTAAAAATTCATAACGGAAACTACTACTACTTTCTTTTGAAGTTCAAACCGTCCATCATCAAACATTGGGGTGTGAAAATGATTCGTTTTTTTTGCAACCTTATATTTCGCTGAACTAGGCTTATTTGAAAATGCACTTTAACCTTTATATACATACAAAATGTTTGTATATATGATGCCGCACTATGTCATAGATGGGCAATTAAAGAAATGATACTGAGATTAAAAGATATTTAAATTGTGGAATTAATTGGTCCAATTCATGACCTCCTGAAATCCTATCAGAGCATTTTGTCTACACGGCATGGAATTCTCATAGTTCCGCCGGAAACTACTGAAAAAACTTGTGACGCCAATTATGATGACATGATATCTAAAGAGAAGATAGCTTGTTTAAAACGTGCAAGTAAACGAATCTGAAAGTTTAGCCTTTGAATTTTGTTTCACACAACCCTTTTAACTAAAAAACATGCCTCAGTCAGACAGCCTCACCCTCCCTACGTTTCATTTAGGACTGTGCCCATCCATGGTTGTAAAACTATTCCTATCCTATTGCTACTACTATTGCGACTTTTGTGTCATTCATTGACTTTTTTTTGGCTACTTCACATACAACAGACGAATACGTAGTACATGTAATGCATTTAAGATTTTTTCCGTACCATGCCAGGCTAAAACCTATCCTCTGAAAGTGCCGTAATTTTGTATCTAGTAAAGATAAAGTGAAAACATTCATACGTTAATTGTTTTTCGGACTGAGACAGGAGGATCCTTATTTAAATTAATAAAAAGAGTGGCTACTCAATAGTGAACCTACAACTTTTCTTCGGTATTTTTGGAAACAATTGCACTGACTTCTCCGAAATTCGCAACCATAAAAAAATTGGAAGCGTAGTAAATTTTTTCTATTGTTTCAGAGCATTGTCCTTTGCCCACAGAATAGTGGCCTGGCCTGATTCATTAAATCCACGAACAGTTCTTCATAAAATATGTGGAGCTTAGAGGAAATTAAATTATATCGATGTTAAAGCTTCCCTAAATTGAGATTATAATTAATTCTACACTGTAATAATTGATGAATGATAAGATTCGTTTTAAAAACAAGGTACGTCATTCACATTTCACTACTTCATATCTAAAAAAACCAAACAAGGATAAAACAAGAACGAACCACATTTAAAAGTCCTCAAAATACGATTATTAATTAAAATAATGAATAAATATTATATGGCATATTATAATTTGATCTATTGACTTACCCACTTTTAGATATAAAACTTTCTTGGACCGGATTGGATTTATTCATTTATTGGATTGCATAAAAGTTCACCTGTCAGCGAAACGAAAGAGCAACATCATTGCATTCTTCTTGTGACCTGAAAATTAAAATAAATTAAGTTAAATACATGCCAATAACGAAATACATAAAGAAAAAGTCGAAATTACTGGCTGGACTAGTGACTTGTACACATGACTTTTGTAAATTAAACACTGTAAAATACATAACGAATATCGATTAAATTAGTCGATATTTGACTTTGACGAATGATTTGATTTTTGACTGGATCGGTAGTCGTTGGTGCTGTGAAAATTGAGGAGGGTATTTGTACAGTCATCAGTGATTAGTGTTCTTGTGGGTTAAATTAATTTTTTCCCCGTAGTTTGAGTTGATCCCTTAAACCAGTGACCAGTGATTTCGATTCGATGATGATTGTCAGTATTTCTGTTGATCAGGTTTGATAACAAGAATTTTTTTGTGATACCGAATACATTTTGAAGAAAAAAAAAGAAATAGGTTTCCTAAACCTTGTCTTGTGAGTTACACTGATTTTTGAAAGGATATAAATACTACTCATAAAAAAACGAACGTGTTCATAGTGTTTTGCTCGCCAAGCGCGCTCCTAAAAAACGGCTTTTCTGAATGTAAAACTTCTGCGTAGTGGGCCAATTAACAACTTTTACGCCATTATTCTTGTGAGAGATTGACAATTTTGTATGGTATTTTAATTTTGAAAAGGAAAGCACTATTCAAATTGGCTCATCTCACTGACTGAGTTCGTTCTAATTTATAACAAACTGGGGACAGATTGCCAGAAATGGCTCGTCTCACTGATGTTTTTAGAGAAGGTGAAACTACTGTACCGAGGATTAAAGCATCGCCGTGTTCCCATCTATATTGATGATAATATTTCGGTTTGTGCTTTCATTTTACACAATTAAATGCACTACTACTACCATTTAGCACTAGCAGCGCCTCACAATCACAATAATTCATTATCAATAACTAAAATAGTATTGCAATTTACTAAAGCCGTTAAAATTATATTTATTGCCTTACCAAATTGCCTAATTGCCAATTGCCACTTTTGCTGATGCTGACGACTGACGAATAAAGATTTACTCACCCGCAAAAAAAATGTAAAAAAAGAACAAACTAAAAAAACAAGAGCTTCTTCATTGCCTTTTGCCTTAATGTCTTACTGTACTTACCTTAGCTTAGTTGACAGTCAACTGTTGACTTCTTGACAAAATATGATGCAATGTAACGATGTAGTTCCTGTTCCTGTTCGTTCCTGTTCCATATCCTGATCATGATCACGATCATGATATGATCTACTCCTTCTGTCAGAGTGATGATGATGATATGATACCTATGCATTACCTAATGTCGTTGAGTTGAACTCTTGAACTGGCCATCCATCCACTCACTCATCCTTATCCCCCCACACTTTACGTTACACGTAACTGAACTGTGCTGTGTAGTACACTATCCACCCGCATAATAACAAAACCTTTCTTCGGCTTTCATTTTCATTCAATCAACTAGAACTAGAATCGCATAGTTCAAACTTGAAATTAATTTTAATTTCTTGAAGCAGAAATTAATTTTGATTTCTTGAAATAGAAATTAATTTTAATTTCTTGAAACAGAAATTAATTTTAATTTCTTGAAACATAAATTAATTTTAATTTCTTGAAACAAAAATTAATAGTGTTGCTGTAGCTACTGTTGTCATCACACAAAATTTTTTCTGCTTTAGATTTTTTAGATTGTCAGACGATTTAGTTTGGTCAACCATGGTTTGCTTTTGCGTTTATTGCCTGGTAACGAAAGATTGAATTTATCGTTTTAATATTATTAGAATCCACAGCACAGCTGCGATTCTCATTTGTTTACTTTTATTTTCATTTTATCGTTAGAGTAAATTGCAAATTGCTTTGTTAATTTGCTGGGCGTGTTGAAGATTGAAGAGAAAAATAGTTTTGCTTAAGCTAGTTGCTAGCTTAATTAAATTAAAACTTGGGTTGCTTTGCTGATCAGATAAATAATAACATTTCTTAGATTTCTGCCAATCAGATATTTTAAGATTGTATAAAATCATGGATATGGAGCAATTGGAATTGGAGTTTGAGATTTTGGCTTCGTTGGAGGAGTATATTAAACAATCAGTTGCTAATCTGAAAGATTTTTTTGCGCAGTTCGTGATGGATATGGATCCGGAGTATTTAACTGGGGAGGAGGCAGGAGGTCCGACAAAGACCGAAATGGATCAGTTCTTGAAGAAGTTCAAGATGCTTACCAAGAGGGAATTAGAACTGGCGCTACATGTCACTCCGGAGGATTTTGTTGGGGTCCTTCAACAAATGGTTCCGTGTGTTGGTTGTCGGAGGAGGTATACAAATTATTATATTTTTAAAGACATGTTTTTATATAGTTGCAAATCAAATGAATTTATTTGCATATTTCAGCGCCGAAGCTGTTTTCCAGCAGTATGCGGATGGTCCCAATTATGGATTTTATCCGTTGTGTATGGATGAAGGAGGAACGATGTACCTTGCGAAGGACAAGATGACACCAAAATTTCTTTGCAGTATGTTTCATTGTCCAAGGTAAGACTTAATTTTTTAAACGACACTCACCCCTATTAGCTAGACCTTAGCAATTTAGAATTAGTAAAACCCCTGGCGGAAAATAATTAAACTATTTCAAGATTATCTTAAGTCTGACTGGACATTGTCCTTTGTTCTCTTTCCAAAGCTTGTAGAGCTTTAATTAAATACTATCATTATTTCTAATTTCAGTTTGAAGGTGCAAACCCTGGTCGATTCGTTAAGTAAATGTAAATCTGGACGTCGATGTGCTCTCCATTCGTTGGAATCACAAAGGATCCGTACAGTTAGCTCTTGGGTCGATGTGTGGGATTACATGGATGAAAAATGCCAGCAGCGCACGGTCATGGTTGATTCCAAATGCCTGATTGAGACGTTGGAGCGTTATCTTAAGAAGCATCGGTTCTGCACGGAATGCAAATCTAAGGTTCTTCGAGCGTACAACATTTTAACTGGTGAACTAGACCCTGCCACTGAACCCGGATATATAGCACAACTCTACGACGGCATTGAATGCTGCAAGGAGGATCAACATCTACACTTGATGTGTAAAACTGAGTTCGTCAGTAGATTGATTGCTAAGGCTGTACCTGAGCTGGTGGGAAGGTTGGTTACTAAAAAAATACACACATGTATATCGTTTTATTTTACATGAATAATGTCGGAATTGCTACATTTGAAAAATGTGTTTTTCTGTTAACCCAAAAAGTAGCAGTCGCAGAGAAAGGCATGCAAAGACAATGGAAATAGCTCAAGAAGAAGTCTTGACCTGCTTGGGCTTGTGCGTTTTTGAAAGACTCCATCGCATTCAGCAGAGGTTCCGTGAGGAGGAACGAACGTGGGAAATCATTATGTGTACTGCTATTCAAGCCCTTCGCCGAAACTTCGAAGTGGCAGTTGAGAACAAGTTGGGGGTGTCCCAGCTTGAACTGTTATGCCAAGAGTTGAAGAAGGAGGAGCAGGCTAAGCTGCAGCGAAAGGAAAGGAAGAAGCTTAACCGTAAGCGCAAGAAGGAAAAGAAAAATGAAGAATCCGCGGAATCTCTCGTAAGTGTTCTAGATGGATATTTTTAAGTTAATACAAAGCTTAATAGATAGATGGATAGATAGATTGTTTAAATAGATAGAGTCAGCGTGTGTGTCAAGATTTGTTTAGTTTCTAGTGTTTAATAAGGAGGTAATGTTGGCTAATGTCAATTAATTTTTAACATTTTTCTATCCATATTAAGGCTGAAGGAGGTAATGATGTTGCTGAGACTGCCGAAGGTTCGGACGAGGTAAATGGTCTTCAGTTACCTTGCAAATTATAATAATTTAATTGTCATCATAATTGACATGATCGTTAGCATAAGTATTATTATCATTTCCTATAATACAAATAGGCCCACGATGAAGCTCACGTGGAAGAGGCTGAAGAGGAAGAAGAATACGAAGATTCCTGTCGGTGCGAGCAACCAGTTATTGAGGAAGAGATTGCAATGCCAACTAAGAGTCGGAAGAAGAAATCTGGGAAGAGCAAAGGAAAAAACAAGACTGATGCGAATTCCGAACTGCCCTTGAGCCAAGTTACAAACGGAGTCCTTGAAAAGTCTGACGCAAGCGCACAGAAAGGTAGTTCAGCATCACTTTGTCAAGAGTCGCGATGCTCTTCCGAAACTTCTCGGGATGGTGGCTATTCGTCGGAAACAACCAGTATCAATCATGATGCAACCACGTGCAGTTCCCTCGAAGGTGTCAGAAATTGCTTGTGCTGAGGACTGCTGTCGACTGTGTCCTGAATTTTTGGCGTCAGAAAATGATTCAAAAAATGCGCAGAGGCCATATCGAAGCTTGATGGAACAACTTGAGGTTAGTATGCCATTCACTATACAGCGAATACATTATTTCAATATGGCAATAGGAATTATTATTCATCGTTCATTGCAAACTAAATACAAAATAATTCAAATTGTTAGGACAATGGTCTGAGCGAGAATGAGGAGGACAGCAATTGGGTGCCTCCGGAAATTTCTGCCATAAAATCTGAATCTTGGGGCCAAGAGCGAGAACAATTCAGGGAGACTTTGAAGTTGCGATTTAATGAAATGCTCTCTAAGAGAAAAAATGGTTGCTTCCGTCGTTTAGGTTGCTCTGAAGCGCAACATGCAGCAGATAGCGTCTGTGCGGATTGCTGTGAACGAGATGAAAATCAAGCTCCAGGAAAATCTTCCAACGACGAGAATCAATCCAAAGAAGCAGATCAATCAGCTTCCAAGAAAACTTCCCGATCGGGAGGCAACGGATCAAACAAAGGTAACCGTGCTGCTGCTGGGCAAGGTAACCGGAAATACAAGGGCAAAAATCGTCGATAGGTAAACCTACGAAATGTTTCTGCAAATACAGATTGCTTCATGTTAAAGGAATGTCATAAATAATTATCTTTGTGTAAAAATCCTTTATAATTTGTACTGATTTTCAGAGAATATATTATAGATGATGTGTTGTAATTTGAGTTCAAATCAAGTGTAGTAGAAAAACCATTATTAAACACACACGACACACATACAGAGTAAAAACAAAACGATATGTAACTCACATTCCTGGTTTTCAATATTTTTTCACAATTTTTTTTTCAATTTGCCATGTTAATGTATAATTAGTCCAGTATTGTAAAATGGTCTGTATGATACGGGCAATGGACTCATACAATTGGTACGTAGTAATATAAACTTTCAAACTTTAATTCTATTGCATGCAGATCAATTAGTAGAATGTCCTGTCCTCTAGAAAGATGAAATATTTTCGGGTTTAATTTAAGTTACATATTTATGTGCTAATGGCCATGAGCGGAGAGATTTCCTGCCATAAGTGTCACTTGTGATTTTTTTTCTTTCCCCAAAAAAGTAAAGATTTCAGTTCCAACCATAAATTTCTACGTTAGGAAAAATGAATTTTATGTTATTACATGAAGCAAAAATAACAAAATGACGGTCAAGATCAATCAAGTAAATGGAACTTTAACGTTGAAGGAAGTAATAATGCAGTCTAGTACATTTTGTTCGTTTGGATAAAAAATGCAGTACTATTATCCCTACAGAACTTTTCCAGTTCATATAAGTAATTAATCGTAAGTATATTATTATGCATCAAATGTGATGATCTTCATACACAATGAAATTTGAGAAATAAAGAGTTTCGAAAATATTAATAGCAGTTTTTCTAAATTTCCTTATTTATTTATTTAACGGGTACGAATGTTCCTATGCACAGAGAGGCATTCGTACCACCAAATCCAAATGAATTCTTTAATGCTACGACTTTGGCATTTTCAATTTTAAAATTACTATTTGATGCTGTAAGTAAATTAATGGACTCAAATTCTGCATCTTTATCAGGAATGTCAATTGAAGGTGGAAGCATACCCTTATCAAATGCGGTGAAAGCTATTATGGTTTCTACAGCACCAGCGGCTCCCAATAAATGTCCGTGATTTCCTTTTGTTGATGATACAGGCAAATTTCGAATCTACATTTGTGGAAATAATGATGATTCTATTAATCTAGATTGTCCATTCCTGTAAATACCATCAAAAATATTTATGCATTAGTAAAACTTACCGATTCAGACTCAAATAATTTCCGTAGCGCTGTAATCTCAGCCTTATCCCCAATTGGCGTAGATGTTGCATGACAATTTACATAGTCGATCTGATCAGTACTAATTTTAGCATCGGTAAGAGCTAACTTCATAGCCCTATATGCACCATCACCATCATCCCTAGCTGCGGTTAAATGGTGGCCGTCGCCACTCAACCCGTACCCGTAAACTTCTCCAAATATAGGTGCATCCCTTTTTAAGGCACTATTGAGCTCCTCCAAAATCAGGACTCCAGCCCCTTCCGCCATAACAAATCCATCACGGAGGGAGTCGAATGGGCGCGACGATATCTCAGGCTGGTCATTAAATTTCGTAGACAAAGCTCGAAGTCGGCAAAATGCCGCGATAGATAGCGGATTAATTGATGACTCGGTTCCACCACAGAGCATAATGTCGGCGTAATTTAACCGGATCATATTGAAAGCGTCACCAATAGCATGAGCACCAGTAGCACATGCGGTAGAAGCACAGTGGTTCGGACCCTTTCAAATAGATAAGCATCAAAATTAACACATAAATGCAAACAAAAAAAATTCAATCACGGCAAGAAAAGTTAAAATGATGTCTTACTCTGAGTCCATATTTAATGCTTATTTGACCAGCAGCAAGATTAGGAAGTATTCTAGGAATAAAATAAGGTGAAACACGACTATAGCCATTTGTTTCCAGGACTGTCCCAGTATCGTGAACATCTTGCAGATCTACCATTCCCATACCAATCATCACTCCAATCCTGTCCGTCCCTATTTCTTCATGAATTTTGTCATTTTTCAACAGTTTACTCTTTCGCAGAGCTTCTTCCGCCGCGACTAGAGATAACAGGGTTGCCCTTGAAGCTGATCGGCGTTGGGCCTCACTGAATTTGTCCTTTAAGTTAATGCCACCTACCAAACCAAATCAATCTACATCAAAGAACCCAATCTAATATTATATTTCGCAATTAATCATTTCATTCAATCAATTACCTGGACCTTCATCTGGAACAACACCGGCAACCCTACACGGAAGCTTTGAGAACTTGGGATTGTTTAAGACTCTGATGCCTGATTTTCCTTTCACGATATTTTCCCAGACAAACTCTGTGCCAACGCCGAGGGGGCTTACAACCCCCATTCCTGTAACGACGACTCTTCTATGACTCATTGTATCGTATCACGGATTGATCCTTACTTAATCCAGTGAACTGGAATTTTTTTAGTGATTTGCGATCTCCATTTCCATTTTGCTTCTGAAATGATATGACATCTGTTTCCCGCACATTTTTTCAAGGTTGTCTTTACACATGGTATTCTGGAGAAATGCATAAGAAAGTCAGAAATAGATTTCTGGATCTGGATTGCTTGATTGTCATTTTAAATTTATTTTATTGCGAATCTAACTGATCCTTTTGCAAAATCTGGTCTCCTCCTAAAAAATGAAAATCATGTGAAATTCCGACTCATATCAATCTAAAATTAAGCATAAAACAATTGAATGAAGATCCACAATTTGTATGACTAAAAAATCCAATTTCCACTTCACATGTATTTTCACTCCAACTAATTTACTACTCTAAGCAATGTTAGATTGGCCATAAAACTCTTGCCTTTTAATTAATTTATTCATGAATATTTGGAGAGAGCAAGGCACAACATAACATGGCGAGAAACGACAATACGGTTGATATCTGCGCAAGGAATGTTAAAGTATGCTGACCACTTTGATTAAAAAACCGTTCTTGACGCCGACGCCCCTCTCAGAGTCGCCGGAATAGCATAGCCCATGCCCTTAAAATACCCTTCCATATTAGTTGCGCATTCGCAGTATTGCAAATGAACACTAAATGCTTAAATATAAACGAATACGATGCGTGATTATGTATGATTCTCTACGTTTTTTAACGACCATTTAAAAATTATTCATATTACCCCAATTATGTATTTAACAGATTTTATTTGTAAATAAGAGAAATAATTTTTCATACTGGAGTGCATCTTTAAATCATGCCAGTTTTACAAATTGTCATATTAATGCTCTCAAAATAAGTCGATAAGTGTTTTTAAAACTGATATTAATATTTACACGTTTCCAGACTGACAATTTTTTGAAGGTATGCAGGGGAGATTCTTTCCAAGTGTGAAAATCCATTTTGGAGTGAACCATTTTCAGTTTAAATCGGCGGAAAACGAAACGAAACAACGGAATCCAGTCAAACCAGTAGCTAGGGTAATCCCTATTCCCCATTCCAGAAAGAGAGCGGAATACATACAGCACAAGTAACAACCGAAAATTTTTGGCACTTGCCACATTTAGTGAGAAAACAGAGTAAGATCAAATCCCGTAATAACTTACACGATATTGCTTCTTTTGAAGAGCTATTTCTACACTTTCAAAATTATGATATCATTCCACCAAGGATTATCTCTAGTGTCGAAAAATTCTGAAAAAGGATACAGCTGAAGTTGTCATTTTTCTTCCCCGAGATTGATACTTTTTTTTTCTTCTTCAAATACCAAACTAATGTTACCAGATGAGTCATTATATCAACGTCACGTAGAATGTCATGGTTACGTTATTCTACAATTCCTACTTATAATAAACTTATTAGCTAACGGGTTTTATCACATCAGAATCAGAATGAATAGAATTTTTCTAGACTTCTCAAGTTTTTTATTTTTTGGAGTTGTTTAGTATCATATCAGGCGAGTGAACGCATAATATCATTTGAACTCGTGCATTTATTTCATTTCCATCAAAAAATTATTTTTGAAACGTTTCTTGCAATTTTAGATGATATCTACGATTTAGACTCAGCGTCTGAAACCAGTAGACGTGATGTGATGACGTTCATCAATGCTAACAAAAACAAAATATTTTAAAATAGACTTCATATTCATAATAATAAGTGATCCCTTGCATTTGTTGGCATAAACTTTTTTTTCTCTTAGAAGGTCCTGCTCTTGCTCTTCACTTTATGTAAATTACAAATGCCTCAACTCAAAACCTTGGTTTTAGTATTAAAACATTTTCAAAAGAATTCTAAATTTTTAGATCTCAGAAATTTCCAAATATATAGCTCAAGATCATTAGCATTAGTATAATGAAATTATTGAAAATGGAGATGAATACACATCCCCAGAGATGACAAATACCAAGGGTTTTAGAATTTAATCTTAAATGATTGAAGTTTCAAATTATGAGCTTCGCTTGATTGAAGGCTTAAAAAGTCAAATTAATTCGGGATTTACATGCTTGTATTTTCCCTTATTATTTTGCAGTGTCCATCATTTAAAAATTGTATATCTCAAATTCTATTACTAAAGTTTTTCAAAGATGGAATAATGGAATGTATGCACTTATTTTGTATGGATGCTTGAAAAAAATGTAAACCAAGCAATTTTGAGGCCATGCAAAAAGATGCATGAAGACGCCAATAAGGAATAGTGTTGTTTCAAGCTTTGAAAAAAAACGTCGGATGATGTGTTTCAACGAAGTAGTGAATGCGCCGCCGTTTTGCATGCGTGGCTAAGAGATCTCGTCATCGTGTCGGTTGGTCGGTCGCAAAGTGTGCCTCTTTCCTTAGGTTTATATAGATGGGTGGAATGTGTTGACTAGTCTTAATAGAAGATTTAATGTGTTCTTTCAAAAAAATACCAGCGTCATCATTTAAGATGTTGTCTTTTGTTGAAATTAGGTAATAAGTCGAGTCACAGTTCTATCATCATCTACATAAATACCATAAGTAGTAGCAGTAGAAGTACTTGCGTATTTTTAAATTAGTGTTGACCAAATAAGAAGAAAAAAAAATTTTCAAAATGTGAATGTAAGATCAATGTTTTTTTCTGTTTTGAACCAGTCAATTATGCACGAGCCAAAAGCATTTTGAAGTAAAAAAGCATTTCTAACAAATCGTTTATTTGAGACTCTTAACCAGTACGACACTTGATATCAATGTTCACAATCATAACACGACACGATGCAGTCACCCACCACACCAGCACATGTCAGAGGCTAGAGGGATTTCAAATGTGTGACTGGTGTCATATTCTAGACATCAAGTCTAACGATCATTTTTATAGTTTTTTGGAATATTTAGACCTTCATTCTCCTGTCCGTATTATATAGTGACTGTCTCAACCACAGCCACAGCCCATGTTCTCTATTCCGATTATGACCCTGGAATCCGATTATGGCACATGATGATGAATTGATTAGACTGCATAAAAACTCCGTCAAGCTTTATAAAATTTATAGAATGTTAAATGTATACCGTAAAACTTGGAATTTCTGGAATCTAGAGCTGACTAGAATTCTTGAAAATTTAACAAAACTGAAATTATATTTAGTCAGTTGCCCCAATAGAGTACGTCTGAGGTCTTCATTACAGAAAAAGTGTGTCATACCAAAATCGATGTAAAACGTTGAAAAAAAAATTATTGCAAAGACATCAATGCAATTCTCAATGCATTGTCATCACTGTGAAGAAGAAGTCGCTAGGAATCTATATATTGCAGAAAATTTTCATGTGCTCAATTTTTGCCAACCAAGAATAAACCAGAATTTGAGCAGTAGTAATAAACTGAAATTTTACGGTGACTATTTTTGTCAGGATCATGAACATATTAAATTAGGTAAATCAAAGTGTGTCATGCATACATAAGTACATACACACACACACAAAGAAGTATAAATGATCTACTCTACATTTATTTTATGTCCCGCTGTCTGCAATACAATTATCCAATAAAAAATATGCCTCATTTTACATTCATACAATTACTTTCCTTAATAATGGTTTGCTTTTTCATAGAGGAGAATTAAGAACTATTTTAGACTACACTCATGTAGTGAAGTCAATATCTCCCCAAAATTCCGTCAATTAATAATATAATTTTATTGCTAGTTCAACATCTTTTTTAAGGTTCATAAGTACTTACTTCAGTCAAAGAAAAAGAAAGAATATTTTTAAAAGAAACTAGGATGCACTACCCAGTTTTTTTACTTCCTAATTCCTTCAACGCTTAAAGTGCATTTGGTATTTGATAGATTTAGGTAGTGAGTGACCCTCTTGTTTCGTCACTACATTTTTTACTGATGAATAAACATTTTTAGATTTTCCTAATGAAGAAATTAACGTGTTAATTCAGAGTCACATGTACTTACGAAAAAAGTTGTACTTGTAAAAGTATTTATAAAAAAAGTAGAAAAGGCCACTTTTCAGTTGAAATGAAATAGTGGGATCATGAGCTCATTCGTTTTGGAAATGCACCACGATTATTACCACAGATTATTAGTTTATTCGCACAGAATATAAGTTGATATTTTTCTAGAGGAAAAAAAANAATGATGAATAAACATTTTTACATTTCCTGATGAAGAAATTAACGTGTTAATTCAGAGTCACATGTACTTATGAAAAACGTTGTACTTGTAAAAGTATTTATAAAAAAAGTAGAAAAGGCCACTTTTCAGTTGAAATGAAATAGTGGGATCATGAGCTCATTCGTTTTGGAAATGCACCACGATTATTACCACAGATTATTAGTTTATTCGCACAGAATATAAGTTGATATTTTTCTAGAGGAAAAAAAAGAGGTAGGTGGAGGAGGGTGTATAAGTGTAATAACCCAATTGAATGTGCGGTACGTGCTGCTCGGAAGCTGCTCCGGCTTCGGATTGAACGCCACCCTAGTTCAACCAAATATTCTGAACTAATTACGCCAATCTTATATAACTTACTTTACTGAACTGAAGAAGACTTTTTTTTGTAAGATGGATATTTAGAAAATGACTTCATCGTTACGTGGGATGATGTAGCTTTGAGTAAAGTTTCGTGGAGAACCTGTACTATTCATGGATGAGTTGTGAACGTGCCGTGTGCAAATTTCTCTGCATTTTTTTTAAACGACGACGGGACATCAAAAAAAAATCTAAAGGCTTTAGCATCCATGTTCTACACTACTGACTGCATCTATGTAAATGTAAACCCATCTACATAATAAATATATAATACTCTTCGCCTCCTTCCACATCCAGTACAGTTCGAAACGGGTGCTCAGAAGTGTTTGTTAGTTTATCTTACTGTCTGTCTCGTGGCTTGTCTTCGTGTCAGTCTCGAGCTTGCTGAGGAAGGATCAGGAGTGAGCAGAAGAGAAAGCGAGCAATTTTAACTCTATTGGTTTTTTGCCACTTTTTTCCGGAAAATAAAACCAGTTCAGTAACTTGTTGAGTGATTTTTAGAGAGAAAAAAAGGAAAGCTAATATTTTTGAAAAAAATATTTTTTGAATAATTTTTATTACTTTTTTTGGAATTCCTTTTTGTAAAGGTAAGTACAAAACATTCCTCAGAATTCTACTAGCTCATAATTAATACCATCATAATTAAGCTTTGCTTTGAACATTCATTTCACTTCATAATTTTAACTTCTCATCAGCAAAATTATTGGATTGAAAGGATTTTGTTTTCATGGTCTCCTAAAAAATCTTCAGAAAAAGTTATCATGAACGAAAATGAGTTTGATTTGAAAACGATTTTTATTCGAATGATTGGATTGTGGAATACAATTTATGCCGATGGCTGTACAAGTCTGGGAGGCACGCTGTGAGGAAAAAGATTTAGAAATTGTGCATGGATGTGCTCCGAAAATGTGTATTTAGTATGG
>JAHZMX010001201.1:0-25797 GCA_027743895.1 Seira musarum | reverse complement strand
AGAAATATATAAACTGATTACGTTTAATAATATAAATGACAAGCTAGCTTAAAAATTTCAGTTTAAAAATTGCATTTAAGTTGACACGTACGTATATTGTATATATGATATTCATTCCTGAAATTGGTTACTCGCATCGAACACGAAATCGTTTAAAAATTAATTGTACTTGTGCAAAGTACGTATTTATGCTGTTGTTTCAAATCTTCATTCAAAAACCGTGTTCCAAAAAGCAACCGTGATATCCAAAACATTGAGGTAGATCGCATTCGTAGCCAACCAGATAAGCATTTCCGAAAAACATACCAAAATCATAATAATCAATCAGTATCCAGAGGCCGTCATATATTGCATTTTACTTTTTTACGCTTTTTAGATATCCTTGTAGTAAACAATAAAATAGCTACTTATAGTTCAGACAATCTTGCAGTACTTTAAACAATGTAAAAATAGCGTTACTTCTGTAATACAATAATATCTTTGTGCCTGTTTTATTGTCATCTAGCTGTAAAATCTAATGGAACTATTTCACAATATTACTCTGTTATTATTTGCATTAATTCTTAACTATCTATACAGTATTACACAAGGTTTCGTGAAATGATATCGCTAAACTATTAAAACATTTTTTTTCTTAAATGTAGTATTTGGTTTAATTGCGTCTCTGTGGATCAAGGAGTTTAATTAGTATTCCATTTTTAAAGGTTAACTGAAACTGTTTTTTAGATTGTTACAAAGATTCGCTATATACTAACATGGCATGGTAAACAAATTGTACATTGTACTACGGCAAGAAATACAGAGGCTGAAGACACTCCTTTTTTTCTATTTCTCTCTGGGTCCCCATTTTCATTATGAACTACGGATTAACTACATAATATATTCAACTACTCGTTAGTTTCACCATTCGCTCTCCACAAGTCGCCCGACTGCTATCCTTACCCGGATCAAAAGGCTCATCGTTCTGTCCAAATCTCGTCCGCAGGAGCCAACAAAACTGTTCCAGTTTTTGAATGCATATTTAAGGAATCTTAAAAGGTACAGGAGGAAACACGTTTCATTACTCATTAGTAAGTCGAGCAGGACATCAGGATCCCCGCAAATGGTCGTGATGAATGAATTGAATGTGATGGTAGGATCAAGAGCAGAGTACAAATCTGAGTTTGGGATTTTGCTCTTGAATGTTGTAAATGTATCTAGGGCACAGAGCATGGCTTCCACGAGTGCATCATCCTGATCAGAAAACAGCTTGACGATCCATTCTCCCATTGGAGCTTCTGGATGATAAGGCTGTAGCGATTTTACATACGAGTCCAGGAGCCAAAACACTTCTCTGATTGATCTTTCAATGATGATCATGTCACTGATATCGGATTCGGATGCCGATTGTCCAGATTCATCTGACGACGAATGGTCGCTGTCAGAATCTTCGCTTCGCGTTTCTTTCACCGTTACAGCAACGCTTTTCAAAACGAGTAAGACCACCTTTTGCAGAAGTGGACTGTCACCCAACTGTTCGCTGTAAGAATCATCAAGTCTAGCTGCTTCATCCGACGGACCAATCGTGATTGTCGTGACATCTTGCATTGATGATGTTGCTGATGAGGCACTTTGAGGTGGCAGTTGCGAGAAATTAACTTCTAGCTCACTCCTTCCCACAGACTTGGATGAACATGGCGCGGTTTCCATAAAGCTTTGAGATGTCGTGGAGGAAGAATGTGCATCTGAATGAGGAGCTCTCGTCTGCTTGCCTCGTCCTCTGGTGGCTACAAGCTTGCTTTTATTGCTATTGCTGCTACTTGGTGAAACTTCAGATGCTCCTTTTCCACTCTCCCACTTCCCCCAGTCCACATTTCCTATAAGAGTTCCACCAAATCCATGAAACGTTCTGGAATATGGGGCTCCTGGCAGGAACTGGCGACTTTTAACGCAGCGTATGATCAAATGAGCCAGGTCACAGGGTTCTTCGCTAGGCTCCTCTTGAAGTGAGAGAGTGCTTCCGTAACACAAAATTTCGTTGAAGACATCAATCAACTTTTTCCATAAAACTGGAGGCAAGGAAGGCGTCAAAAGGGGTACAAATGTTCCAAGGTGCATGTAATAATGTTTGGTGTCAATTACGCTGAGATTGGATTTCACCGAAATAATACTAAGCCAGAGTGTAAGAAACGTTAGGATGGGAGCCTCGTTCTCTGGGTTATAGTTCATCATCATTCCTTGAAACTTTGTCAGCAACCGATTCCACCAGACTTCGAGCGCACTCACGCACATATTTCTGACCTCGCTTTCAATCTCTGTATCAACCTCGACTTTGGCACAATTGTTCAAAGGAATCGGGTTTCGGAAATACTCTTGATGCAGAGTTGGTTGTGGAACATGGGAGAATGTAGATGCATTGACAGGTGCCGTTCCTGAAACTGGACTTGTAATTGAAGGTAAGTGAGAGTGATCTTGAGGCATCAGTGGAAGATCCTCCTCTTCGTCCAGATCCAAAGGATGTTCATCTTCGTACTTATAGTCGATGACGCCCCGAATTATTTCCAGGATGTGGCTTAATTTGAAGGGATCGTTTGTGGTGACAATTACGCTCTTGAATAACTCGTCAAAGATTTCATGAAGATTGGGCAACTTGGTCCACATGAGTAAAGTTACAAAGGCTTTGGATGTGGCTTGTGTGATGAACTTGTTTGTGGAATCCAAATATTCAATTAACATTTCCCACGTTCCTTCATCCATCGCGATACCGGATGCCATGTCCATCACTTTTCTACAAATAAATCCCGTTGCTTGCTGCTTTAACGCTGTACTACTCAGTAAATTCATTGTGCTGATAAACTGAAGAGCATAATCCTCCAGGAAGTCCGGATCCACACCAAACTGGTCTGATGGTCTGGACTTGGGTAAAAATGGACGTTGCAGTTCCAGCGTATCCATATGGCACAAGCACCCTGAGAGTAGTTTTGTCTCCAGTGTTTCCAGATTCTCCGACCATCTTGACCAATCGTCAGATGTGATGGTGCCAGGCTGGAGCCTCGGCCGCTTTAAAGCCGGACCCTCCATAGCTGCCATTTCGTTTAATTTAACTATTTTGAGTTCATAAGCTGCTAATTTTTAAGGCAGTTGATTTTAGCAGCACCACAAAAAATAACTATTTCACCAATTACGAAGCACAAAATATACAGTTACATTTTGATATTATCTAGTAGTACTAGAAGGCCACTTGTGAAGACCTGACGGTTTTAAGTTTCCGCATTTACTAAGTCTCTAAATAACTCACATCTAGTCTTCGAGAACAATAAAACTTTTTAATCCATGGAATTTCTTCTGGACCACAGCGTAACATGATTATTAGTAACGACGCACGTTCTGTTGGAGAGACAATAAGCTCCTTCGATATACTTGTCGCTTTGAAGGGCAAAATCTTTAGCTAGCAGAAACTTTAGAAGTTCAAAGCTATTCGTAACGGGAAGCCCACCGAATCCGGTTTCCTGTTATATTTTTAAAATTGGATGTCAGAAAATTCTAAATTTCACGAGCACATCTTGTACAAATATTTTGTATAGAAATAATAATAACAAGACTTACCAGATTCGTAGAACGCTTCCAGTTATAGTCAGTTGAGATAATTAAGACTCCGCCAATCTCAACAAACTTCCCCAAACTTGATAGGAACTTTTCGGGGTCTTCAATATCGTTAAGGCAGTTATTCACTACTAATAGCTCGTATGCTCCAATATAATCGGGAAGGTGAGAAATGTCGCTATTTATAAATTCTATTTGTTGGAAATCCTTAAATGAATAAAATATATAGAGTTATAAATTATTTTAGGTTAGTTTTACATCCTTATAAGAAAATGGCAGTGTAACAAAACTTCTTTTTTTACCTTCCTCCAGTTTTTCCTACGAGCTGGTGACGCCTCCAACTTCTTCTCATCCGCAAGAGGTGACTTTACTGTGCACGTCTGCGTCTTCAATGATCCCTCCAATGGGAAGTGGTAAGTGAAACTATCCAAATTTTGGAGTCTGTAGCAGGAAGCAACTTTCGAAAAGGACGGTTCTATGCCCTTGACTTGGGAAAACTTCTTTGACAATTGAAAAGTCAGTGATCCAGTTTTACTTCCAACAACCAAAGCTGTGGTGCACTGCTTGCCCTAATAATTTTCAAAACAATTTCCATTAAAACTTAAGGTCATATTCAAACAATTTTCATTTGCATAGTTTACTTGAAAGGGTAAATTATACGGAGGAATTAAATATTAATACTTCTAAAGTGGAGAAAACAAGTTGGGCGAATTTCTCTTGGAACTCGAAAAAATGATCAGGTATCTGCTTAAGAATAAGCGGAAGCAGTCTCATCAGCAGTCAAACAAATCTTTCTACAGTTCCCATATTCGTTTGCCAAAGTCACTGGAAGCATTAGATCCGCTTCCATTAAAACTTCGTTGTTATTAAGTCGAGTGGCAAAGTGGCGCCCATGTTTCCTGCGTGTCAGAAGTTTATAAGCGACATAGAAGAAGCCTATAATAAAATTGAAAATAGGAATCCAGAAAGTGCTCATAAATACATTCAGCAGTGTCTTCAAAGAGGTTAGTTCAGAACTGAGTTAAAATTGTTAAATGGTTAAATATAAACACAACACAGCAAATAGAAAGATTATTAGCTTTGGTCTATAATCAATAATTTAATTACTACACACTAAAAATCTACAAGTTAATTAATTAAAGTTGTTTTTACTAATAGCTTATAAATTACCTCCACCAAATATGCTCCCCGCCGCAAAAGCAACAATATACTTCTCATCAATTTCCGTTCCGAAAATTCGCATTCTACTCCAGCACAGAGTAGACTACCAAGAAGGTTTATTTCCTTTTTTGACTTCTCCCAAATTAAAATTCCACTGCAATCGCAACGAAAAATAATTTATTATTTACCCTTTCTCAATATACTATCATTGATGAACACGAAAACGGGATGGAATAATTTATTGAAGATATTGAAATTTTTTATTTCAAATCATTTTAAATTTTAAAAATTAATATCACACCTACAAACACGACCACAAGTCGAACTCGTTACTTGAAATTTTTTAGAAAAATAGAAGAGTTGATAGAACTTAAAATGACTGAACACATGCTTTTCCACCACCTATCTTGTTTTGTAAACAAATAATTAAATGCAATATTTCATTTCCGCTCAACCAATCTATCNACCACCTATCTTGTTTTGTAAACAAATAATTAAATGCAATATTTCATTTCCGCTCAACAAATCTATCTTCCTATAAATCACGGACTGATTGTAAGTAATTATTCCTCCAAAAAATTCTTGCTAAAAAAGTGAAATCTCCCCAGTGTCTTGTCTTCTCTCAATCTCAATTGGGCAACATTATATGCATGTACTCTTCACCAAACCAGCAATAATTATATCAAGTTTTTTTTTAAATTCTTAGGCAAAAAAAGAATGCTTGGTATATATGTACATAGGATTGTGTTGTGGCAATAATGCACACGTAAGCGTAATAGTAATAGTAATGTACAGGTATAATATGGGCAATACGTTACTTACGGGAGGATTTTTTTTTGTTGAAGGCAACTTTTTTTAGTCCCCGAGTACCTATTCATCCAATGTTTCAAGCGTAGTTCATTTCATATTACAAGTTTTTTTTCCTATTGCATTCATCGCAGAAGACAAGAAGTTAGCTTGCTCGCTTGCTCACTCGCGAGAGATGATGAGATGCTAAAAAAGATTCTTTAACTCGTTCCTTTTGCTCGCCAAGTTAGAGGCAGCAGACCAACATCCTTGCACTAACTATTCACAATCCACCACACATCACATCATCATCAGCATCATCATCATAGAGGACTCAAGACAAGGCAAGGGAATTTTTTTTTCATTATTATTATCATGATCATGCAGCAAAGTTACAGGTAGGTACACCTTTCAAGAAGAAAAAAAATTCTTTTTTACTCGTTTTTTAATGTGTCTTGTGAATGTAAAGAAAAAAAATGTTCTTGCTCTGCGTGCATTACATTAATGGAACGTCCAAGAAAAAAAAGTCTTTCGCTTTTGCACTTGTGTTATGTACATATAATTTTTTTTCACAACTTGTCTTCAATTCTTTTTAATGCTTAAGCTCATATCATCACATCATGCAAACCAGTGTTCACACATTCACGAACCACATCATTAAATGGAATTTTGGGGAAAAAATTTGTTCTTTTGGGGCTTACAGTGACTTCACTTTACGTTCAATGAACAAATGATAATCGGGATTTGTATGGGCGAATGTACGGTTAACGTACTTCTCTATTGTTGCTCATCTCTTATTGTCTTTTGAATCCCACACTCACACGCGAAATAGTTTTTTCTTCTCTTTATATCATCGTCTGTATCGCACTAATCTTTCATTAGCGTCTTTTGCCAATTTTTTTTGGCGCAGCAGTAGAAGTGGCAATGGTCACATTCCTTAGGATCCTGTGATGATATGATAAGTATAATTTTCTCTGCTCTACGCACTTTTTTCAGATGATGAGGAGGAGTTCATGTATGTCTGCCTTTTAACGGGAAAAAATGGGCAGGTGTGTTCTCGTCTGTGTGGGGAATGATGTTGTAAAATGAGGTATTTTTATGATTTAATTTTAATCTCACACGTCAGTAAAATGTATTTTTAAGAGGTATTTCCGTTTTTCGTTCCTTCCCTTAAAATCGAAAATGATTCTTAATGTTTCAACTGGGGCAATAAAAACAACACGAAAAGTCTATTTATAGATGATTTACAATAATTGTTTTTCACTATATTGCTCTTTTCCTGTTCTGGAGTTTTTTCACTGAGCCGTCATGAAGAATGCTTAAACGATTTTTAATGATTTTCTGGTCCGGTGCACATCACTTACACAACTCTGAAGTTTTAATTCTTAAATATTGTATTTTTGTATCGCATTACTTCAGAACTTTGTTGGAAAAAACTAGTCATATCAGTATCAAAATAAGAACTAGTCAGAGATAATACTGCTGTGCTAATTTTTTAATTAGAGTGTATAAGGAAATTCCTATGATTTTGTAAGAAAAAGTATAATTGAATTCATACAATCCTTTTTTTTCCATTCCAGTGCAATGAAAATGAATGTGTGTCTGGGTAAACGAGGTGATTACAGCATGCATTGCATTCGTCAGTTTCTTCACAAAATAGTTTGGTTTATCTGTGAAGACATACGAGTATTTAATTACAATCGAAACTAGATTGGTGGTTTTTAGTTTGGTTGGGCGTTCCTTGAAAACTTTGTACAATTTATTTTTCACTTTAACCACATACACGACTTATGACTTCAGTTGAGAAATTGTTTTATAAGAATCTAACTTTTTAGCGCTCAATTTTTCCCTTTCAAAATGCAAATGATTGTTGATTCGTGTTTTTATCTAATTTCCCTTGTTTTTCGTTTTTAATTATCTTGTTCAAGTCGTGACTGGAGTTTCAAGATAATATCCGCTATGAGGCCGAACTACTCACATTTGCACAAACAAACCACAAAACTCCACTTGAATCGACACAGGTGTCATGCTTCTGTGATCCGAAGCTATTTTAATTGTCACTACCGATCCCAATAAAGTGCAAAATCATATTCACTGAAAATGAACAAGTACAAAATGTGAGTCCAACCTTGCATTTGAGAAATGTTGTGATTGTTGCTTCAACAATGAGCCACACGGTAAAGCTCTTAATCCGGCGTTCCACCGGAAAGATATGACCATGATTTCGCTAAAGGTACGCGTTTTTCTTCTAAACTCTTTCCCTAAGACCTGAACCACTCTGCATCGTTTATTATATTATTCGCTTGAGAAAAAAACCCATAAGCTACTAACGAGGTAAATGTGGTCCCAAACAAAAAAAAACTTGTTCTTTTTTCGATACGATCAGGTTACTTATGAGATGTTAATGTTTAGGCATACCCCGCTCACTATATAATCATTGTAAACGCTAACTTCAAAGCTTTAACTTGTAGATGTATGCATAAGGCACAAGCAAAAAAAAATCCTCTTTTATCTTCTCTTTTTCAAGTGTTCCATGAAACAAAACCCCTTTTAAGAAGCACCGATAAAAAATAGTAAGCACGACAATGTTATCAATATTGGTACATTTTGTATACATTCTTTTTGAACTCTCTATTTCTTTTTAACGAATGAAAAATTCCTCCCCTAAAGAAAGTCAGTTTTCTAGTAAGGCACGCTATGTTTGAAATTGAGCACGCCCGTGAAGCACCTTCTTCTTCACCCCCGCCGCAGAGAGACCTTAGTTCTTCAAAGAGGAAAAAATTGATCAAAGATTGGAAACGGATGCGGTAATAATATGCTTTGAGTAGAGTCGAAGAGGAAAGGGCCGAACAACCCTCACGAACAAAAGCCACGCATCATTTTTTTTGGGAAAGGAAGGAAATGATCTTCATGCTCCTGCTTCTCTCTTTTCGTCGTCGTCTTCATCATCATCACAATCATCATCTCCCAATACTCATTCTTTTTTGTAAGGATGCACTTTGCTTTTTTAAAAAGAAACATTATTACTTTTTAAAATGAAAAAAAAAACGGTCGATGTTTGATTCTGAGTTCATTCGTATCTTACGGGGAGGATTAAAGAAGGCAGAGCAATGCAATGCAGGGAACAACTTTAGGGCAAGAAGGAAAAAAGGATTAAGGGATGCAATGTGAACAATAAGCAAAATGACGAAGATGAAGGAGAAATACACATGCATTCATATTTCCACTTTTTTCCGAATCTTCCCATCACATCGTCATCGTCATGTAGGCCATGCTAGGAAAACGTAACATATTGAAATTATGTTGAAATATGCATTGTAAACGGCTTTTTTCTTCACATTTTTTAACAATGCTTTACTCTGTGACTAGTTATTACATGGCTTATGGCTTATTTTACATGAGTAACCCATTGAATCTCCTCTAGCTGCAGAAGAAGAAGAAGTAGAGGATCACCATCATTATTTTTCATTTTCTTGTAGAGTAAAAAAAACTTTACAGTAAAAAGTTACTTTTTTCCTCGAGATTATGATGGTGGGGATGGTGGTGGTGGTATACACAAAAAAATTATTTGGCGGCAGCGGTGGTGGTGGTTTACTATGGTTAAATGGTGAGGCACGGAAGATGATGATAACATGGCTTACTTGACTCACAGTGTCTCACGAGGAGTCTCTTTTCATTTTTTAAAAGTTGAGAGATGCAATCAGGATTATAAAAGCGCATATAAGTTCATACACGGTTGTGTGATGTGCTACCCTTACTTCTTGACTCACAGTGTCTCACGAGGAGTCTCTTTTCATTTTTTAAAAGTTGAGAGATGCAATCAGGATTATAAAAGCGCATATAAGTTCATACACGGTTGTGTGGTGTGCTACCCTTACTGTTCGATTCATCTTTGCAAGAACAAAAAAGTCTTGAAAACGAAAAAAAAACTTGAAATCTTGAAGCTCATGTTGTTGTTCCATTAAGGAAAGCAATAAGCAGTCTGAAAAGAGAAGAAAATGATGCAAGTTTTGTAAAAAAAAAATTGTGGGAAGTCGAGGGAGAGAGAGGAGTTATTGAATGATTTTTTTTCGCTGGTGTAGCGTTCATTGCATGCAAGAAAAATTTGTTGTCGGGTGGAGAAGATTGATAAAAAGCATATACACAAATCTAAGACCGTGTCGTTTATTTAGGACGTTCAGTATGGAAGAAGAAGAAGCGTCTTTTTTTTGTCTGACACAGACCACGCCACAGCATCATCATCAGAAATACTTGACTTTCGTATAAAAAAAGAGTTAGAAACAATCAAAAACATTTTTTTTTTAAGTTTAGAGGATTTCTTCTTTCTTCCCTGCATCCTTTCTTTTGCTTGTCTTCGTGTTTTCGTGCCGTCCTGTCTTTTGCATGACAATATGGATTGAGCTGGAAGCCAAAAATATGATTGTTCATTGCATGCAAGAAAAATTTGTTGTCGGGTGGAGAAGATTGATAAAAAGCATATACACAAATCTAAGACCGTGTCGTTTATTCAGGAGGTTCAGTATGGAAGAAGACGAAGCGTCTTTTTTTTGTCTGACACAGACCACGCCACAGCATCATCATCAGAAATACTTGACTTTGGTATAAAAAAGAGTTAGAAACAATCAAAAACATTTTTAAAGTTTAGAGGATTTCTTCTTTCTTCCCTGCATCCTTTCTTTTGCTTGTCTTCGTGTTTTCGTGCCGTCCTGTCTTTTGCATGACAATATGGATTGAGCTGGAAGCCAAAAATATGATGAGGTTGTGGCTGCATGTCGCGTTTGTGATTCGTGCTTTTTTTATTTTAAATTAAATATTTTAACGTATAAAGCCCTTTTGAATTTCTGTTACATTTTAAACATTTCCTGCCCTCTTTGCATAATTTATCTTTCAGTTTAAAATGTAATGTTGAAATTCAGCATACAAAATAATAATTGTGACTATCATTTCGTCATCTTTAAAAAAATCTTTCAATGACTATGACGAGTTGGATCAATACATCTCGTTAGTTCTCACGATCGAGTGAAAACACGAAACTTCAATGCAACATGACGTGTCACTGACAAGAAAAGATGAAAGACTGCTCATTATCGTCAATACATAATGCCACGGGGCATTGCATCGTCTATCTCTTTCACGCAGTTCGTGGAACATGCATAAAATCAGCATTAAAAAGCCAGTAGGGCACACAGCTTAACAAAGCAGGTCCTAATTAGATTAAGAATTTATTCGGAGAAATCATGCTTACTGAACATCCAATACTAAATGCATTGGCATCTATCATTATTTACATACCAAAATAGGATTTGAAGTTTGTTTCGGGTTTCAAATTCTGTGACGGGGGAACAACTTAAATCATCTTTACAATTCAACGATGCTAGAATCATCTTTAAATAAAGTCTAGCTTTCTAGCTGTCTAGCGTCTAATGTCATGTCATCCTTAATGTTTGCTACAGCTGCAATCTGCATCACGTAAAGAAAGGCTCATGTCATGTCAAGTCAAATCCGTTTTGTCCAGACTGGTCCACTCTTTTGAAGCGTACCATAAGCGATGATATTAATATCATGAGACCTCGGCTTTAAAAGATTTAGTATAAAAAAATCTGACACAGATAGACTTGAGAGTATCCCTAAACAAAGTTGAACATTGACCATTTTAAGAAGCGCATAGTTAAGAAATGCTATAAAAAGCAGGACTTTGTAGAGTTGACTTAGGGCCAGGAGCAATATTTTCCCTTTATTATTACATCTTGCAAGTAACTAGTAACAAACAAAAAATTTTCTACCTGTGTACCATTATTGTGCACTTATGTGTTTTGTATAATCATCGCCAAGAACTTTTTTTATGCAATACTACATGCTAACATTATAATAATTTCAGTGGGAATACTACACACAGTCATTTTTACTCCTCCGAAATAAAAGATACCAAAATTATCTTAAGAAAAATGATGTTGCCGTTGCCGTTGATGATGATGATGATGATGGCAAGGAATGGTGATGAGCTAAAAGATAATGCAATAATGAATATCAACATAATATACAACGTCAAGACTATAATATATTATTATATTATCTCTTTTTTTCTCAAAGCGAAAACAAGCAAGTGAAAAAAGATGTTCATCTTTTGAAGAAGTTGTAGCCCACTTCGTTTTCTTCAAGCCGGACGACGATAGCCATAAGGGCTATTTTTTCCTGGGATGCGTTTTCTTCTCCTTTTTCTGTTAGAAGCTTTATTTTTTCTTGATGTAATTATGATGGGACAACGTAAAAAAACGAAGAAAAAACATATTTTCTCTCTCCGATACACTATTTCATCCTTTGCATATAATGAACACAATGAAAAAACTCCTACTTGATAAGGGCTTTTTATTATTGCTTTATATGTATAATATTCACCTGACTAAATCTTTTTATCATCACACGTCTTCCACTTGTATTCTTCCCGTTGTCTTCAGAAATTGACCGTGAACATGTAATTTTCGTGTATTGTACACTTCTTTATTGCCCGTGTATGCTCTCCAATTTCGCTGGTCAGTTTCATCGTTCTTCTTTTTTTTTGTTTTGGAAGAAAAGGCTCCGAATTCGAATGAAAGACTATGTAAGTATTCATTGTTAAATTTTGGCTTTCATTACAACCATTTTTTACTAGTCAGCACTGCATGTTCCCTCCATCTAAAATTGCTGTAATGAGCATGACTATATAACATGAAGGTGCAGTGCAGTTCAGTGATGTCCAGTTCACAAAAAAATAACTTATTTTTTTCCCATTAGTTCTGCTCATCTTTAAAAGGCATACAAAATTTATTTTATTTCTTCTTTTTTTTCAGGATCCTCCAGCTCTTTTTCTTGGCTTGGCCTGGTGAGAGGATCAAGGTCAAAGATGAGGCCGTCTTTGGCTTGTACTAGTTAAGTTGTGATACATGACTATACGACTTGACTGTTGCTTTCTTTAAAGATAGATGATATGGAAAAAAGGCAATAATAATAAGCAACGATGAACCTGTTCTCTTCACAAGCCGATTCAATATAATGACCATCTTTTACGATTGTATTACAAATATGATATGATGTTAACTTGTTACTTGGCTCGTCCTCCAGATACTATTTTAATTTTTCAAGTTGGTCTCCTCGAGAAAGCCATTCACATTTTTTTTAGTGAAGAGGAAGGAAGGAAGAAACGGATGATGTATGGTTCAAGAGCGGTTTTAAATGATGCAGAAACCAAACCACCGCACTGCTCATGTACGAGTACGAGACGGGAGAAGATGTAGGAGTACAATAAAATAATGGAATGGAAGCAGCAGGGATTCATGACAGGTTCCTTAAGGGTATACGGGGGTAACCTTTTCGTTTACAAAGTACATATATGTCTTGATGGGATGTATCAGTATTTTCTGGAAGAAAAAAAAAGTTGACTTGTTCTTACGCACGAATTGACTAAGGATAATGATGATGGCAAGAAAATAAAAGGGATCTTGAGCGGGGGATTATCATCATCATTTCCATCTGCATCAATTCATCTTAAGATGATGATAATACCTACTTCCCAGAATATACCTTTTTCCGAAATGAAGAAATAATATGATAGTTTTGTGTAAGTTTCAAACGAAAAAAGTTTCTTTCTGAGCCGTCATGTACGTAGTAATAAAAGCTTTTCGTTGGGGTTTAATACATACTTCTTCTTCTAGGTATCCAGTTTTCTACGTTATCATCAGCTTCAGTGTGGCTGAAGGATATAAACGTGAAGAGACGTTTGGTGATAGTGACTTGCTTGCTCAAGCTCATGATGATTGCAGTGACTTTGGCTATAGTAAAAAAAGAAGAGAGATGAGAAGCATATTGAATCCTTTCCCTGAGGGGATGAATGAGTATTTGGGCGTAGGCACACACCACAAACCAACCAACCATCTAGGCAGATGGAAACCACTTGATTCCTTTTTCTTGTTTTTTTTCTCCTGTTTAAACTTTTATTATAACTCTGTATGTAGGTATTACACTAGTTATTATATTCCCATTGAACATTCTCCTCAGCGTTCTCATAAGTATTCTTGTGCGCTTAAGGATAATATGACGATCATGATGATGGTGGTGGTGGTGGTGATGATCATCATCATGATTACAAAGTTGGTGCTGGCTTGCTCTTCAAGCGCAAAGTTTCTATGCAAAAGAGCATTAAAGCAATGTTTAAAAATTAACCGGAGAGTTTATAACATATTTTTTATCTCTTCTTCAGCTTTTCCCTGACAGAAGAAAAAATCAAGTTGAAAGTTGGAGTGGAATTGTGGAGACGAAGAGAAGCTGTTGAACATGTTGATATTCCACTCATCAGCATGATCTTAAGTCCTATATTCTCATATAGTTTGCATTATGTACTTACACTCTTATGTGGAGAATCTGACCAGACAGGACTTTAGAGGAGGCAGAGTAACTAGACATAAACACTCCACAAGAATATTTTTTTGGTAAGTAGTATAGGAAAAAGTGTTATTACAACTTGCCACTATCTGTTCGACAACAATGTAAAAGTAATAATGTTTGGTGAATTTTTTATGAAATTTTTACGTACGAATCGAATGGGGCATGCCATCCGAAAAAGATCCCCATGGACCTGTTGTGATGTGATGTGAGGTTGAGAGAGAAGACAGAATGAAATGATGATGATAGTTTGGCTTTTGCCTTTTTTGTTTTTTCGTTTGCATTTTTTCAGTCTCTCTATTGTTATTTGACACGCACGCACTTATTCACTCACAAAGCGAGACAAGACGAACCGTTTTCTTAGAATATTTTTTCTCAAACATACATTTTTGCAGGCAGGGGAAATCGTTCATGTTGAGAAAATTGCATAACAGCAATCAAACAAATAGGCAGTAATATTCAACTCAACGTGTAAGCAAATAAGGTGATTATGGATATGAATGTTACGGATAATGATCATATTCATTTTTGCATAAGCGAAATCCTACATGACGACGATGAGGGCGACGTCTGCATGCGTTTTCCAAGAAAGAAGGTCTTAGATCTGATATAAGGTGTGAGGCATGACAAGGGTGCTCTTTGGCGTTTGCAGTTTAGGACCGTGTATAGGAAATAACCCGCAATTAGTGTAATTTATGGACCTCAACGAAGAGCGAAGCGAAAACGGGGTACCATGTTTGCGAAAAGGTGGCGTATATTATTTTAGGATTTGATGAAAGCTCTCAAATATGAAATAATTCATAAAATATGTTGGAGTTTCAGCATTAAAACTAAAAATTTTTTGTTAGTTTTAGAAAACCCCAATTAATATATCAGCGCAATTGAAGAAGACTTAATAAAATCGGGAAAACTATGAATCTTCATGAACTTCTCCATTTCTTCTTGTCAGTTTAACTGTCTGTCTATCAATTCTCATTTCTTTTGTTGCCATCAACATTCCCTATCTCTGTGTCATGTCACTTTTCCATTTCATGTGTTCGTCACTTTCTTTCCCTCTCTCACCCTCTGTTTTTTCTCCATAAAAAACGATCAACTCAACTTCTCATAAAAAAGTCAAGTGTGTTTGGAGTAGACTAGACAGCAATGGTATCATCTCAAGTCAACCTTCTAAAGCACGAGTTCTACTCTACTCGACAGAAACACATAATCAATAATAATGACAAATCCAAACAATCAATTTATATCAAATCTACTTCAGTTGTTGTAATATGACACAGTAAATTTAAATCTATTTCTTACTTTATCATATCAAAATCTAATAAAGCCCTATAATTCAAAACACAAGTCAGATAGTTAGTCTAAAGAAACGCATTTCTCTCAAATTAGGATTTTTTTTTAAAACTTTTCAACTTCTACTACAAACTACAAACGTACATCGACTTTCGTTTTCAGACAACAAAAAAAACTTAACGATGCGCTAATAAGATGAAGCAACATGAACTTTTATTCCGCGTATTGAATCATGTCGTGCATTTCATAAACAGCAAAAAAAATGACGATGAAAAGGAAAAATCGTCAACACATCAGTCTTTCTTTCTACAACGCGGAGAAAAACACGAAACTGTGATCTGATCACAATCATTTTCTCCCCATCTCGTCATCATCATTATTATCAACAGTTTCAGTGGAATAAAAAAAACAAGTGGCTCAAATGAAAAGTGCACGTTTGATGTTGCACTCACTCTCATTCTCATGTTTTAAAGTCCTTATTCAAAAGAATCAAATTAAAGCTCACGTTTTTGCGTGCAAGACAAAAAAAAATCTTTAGATGTGAAGGAGATCAAGAGATGTTTCTATTCTTTAATTTTATCGTTTCACTTGACTTTCCATAGTTTACCACAACCAACCATGCACCATGTTTCTTTCCGGAAGGGCTGTTAAGAAATTTGCCATCTTCTTCCAGCTCCCTCCTATTTGTACCTCGAATCGAAATCAAAAGCTATTGATAAAAAAATAATTTAAGAATAAAAACATTTTTTCCAGGATTCTTGTAGCATTAAATTTCAGAAAAAAAATTGAGAATAAGAAGGGTGAAATAGTGAAAACAAGAATCATGTTCTCCACCAACATCGTCTTTTGTACCATCTCAAATAACTATCCTGCTGAGCCTGAAGTTGTTCCCTGGTTCTCCATGCATCTCATCTCATCCTCTCCTGATGGTGCTTATGGATCACGATGATGAACCTTTTGGATTAAAGTTGATTCTCTTGAACAGAGAAGATTGCTTATCGTGATTTACCGTCTTTCACCCTTTCCTGAAAAAATGGAGGATTCAGTTAAGCGAAAAGCTCCATACTGGTTTTTCTTCGTCCTCAACAGGCTGCATTAGTGATAAAAAAGCAAAAGATTTTTTTTTTTGCTTTGTTTGTTTGTACACTGGAATGTATGTGTTGTTGCATGCATTCATGCTTGCATGATGTTCTATTGGAATATATATTTTGTTTCTTGAGAGTTGTTCATTTCACTTTGCCTGGATTCACACATAATAATAATAGTCGTAGTCAAGTTTTGGGCAATATGTCTTCTTGTCTCCTCTCCTTTTTCTCAACTTGACGCAAGAAAACATTAAAAATGTAAGAAAAACGTCTTACAATTTTTATGTTCCCAGTAAACTTCAGCACGATCATTATTACGTCGTTTTTAACTGAAGAAGGATTTTTTTTCTAGCAGTTCATATAAGCCAGAACAGGACATGCACGGTGATTTTTTTCTTTAAAAAGAGTGAAAAATGTTGATGTGTTGCTTGATGCTATTATTATGGCTTAGCCAACACCTTTCCTGTTCAGGAGACTCATCTTTCTGAAGACACTCATTTATAGCCAGCATCTTTAGACCTCTCCTTTTTTTTCTAATTTTCACTCTTAGGTGGAATATAAAAAATAACCATAATGTTAGACCTGTCTTTATTTTGTCCTTCTTGGATTTTTTATTCCATTCTCTTTTTTCATGTTTCGTGAGAGAATGCTATATACCAAAGATAGAATTATGCTGTTGTTGATGCTTTTACATTAAAATTACTAAACTAAGTCGTTGATATAAGAAAGACATAAGGAATTTTTACCTGCTCATGATTTTCAATTTCAACCCCCTCCGATTTAAAATCTTGGTGCGAATTAGTGGCTCAAGCTTTAAAATTAAATGTTACATTATTGCTTAAATACTTCAAATCACTTCATCATAATAATCATCTCATAATAAAAATAAGTTTATGAATGATTATTGACATTGTTGCAAAAAGTCATCTTATGAAGCATATGCAAAGTCAAAATCAATTGGCAAGTTTCCGGGGTTTTAAATGCTAAAGTTATTTTCATGAAAGTTGAATGCTTTGAAAATGGAATGTGTGGGTAGGTCAAATTCAAATTTACGTTATAGATGAGTAGTTTGCAAAAAATAAAAATATTCACTACATGTGACCGTGCCGTTTTGTAATCCTAAATTCCATGTTCGAAAAAGAACATCAATCAAAAACATAGACTCCATTTATAAATTTACTTGTTTTTCAATTAAATCACCTCTTCTAATAAGTTCTAATATGCTGTCTTTTAGCAATAAGCAATTCATCAAATTACAAGTGATAATATAGATAATTGGCAGCCCTCCCAGAAAAATCTCATTTTACAACAAACCTAATTTATCCACTAAAGCAAATTCTTTGATACAAACAAAATGCTAATTCTAATATGCATGCCTGTGTAACGAAATCATGCAATTTTTCCCTCTGTAACTTCCCATCATTATCTTCTTATTAGAGTTAAAATTATTGCGTGTTCCATGTAAAATGTTCGAGAGGATGTAACCATTTTAGCCAACAATATGATTTTGTTTCAGTTTCATTTTTTTTACACGGATTCATGCATGGTAGTTTAGGGGAGAGAATAAGGTATTCTGCATAACTGACTCCCTAATCTAACTAATCCTTCTCATTCGTATAACAAGCTATTTCGTTTAAGCTTATCTTTACATTCATCCATTCCATCCTCTCAAAAATATTCTTTATTTTTCACATCATCATAATCATAATCACGACACATCATTATCATAACTCCATAAAAACCACATTCCGAATCTCACACGCTTGAGTTATGGGCTGTTGTTCCATAACTCCCTATCAAAAAATATCAAATTCCATCAAGAAACATTGAAGCGATGAAACCACAAAATGAGTAAAATAAGCGAAATACCAATCCTAAACATTTTTTATAACTAATGATATAAGCGAAAAATATGCTCATGTAAAAATATGAAGAGCAAAAAAAATTTAATAGCTTCTTTGATTACAACTCTTGCGAGGAAATTGCCAACAAAAGAATCAGAGCTCTATTAGATCTGTTTTTTTTCACTTTAGAAAAAACCTCGTATTTCCATCCCGTTTTTTTGTGATTACAATCATCATCGTACCTTCATAGTGTACCGTACAAAAAAGAATTACTATTATATATTCTCGTCTCATTCGCATATCATATCACACCATACATTACATGTGTACCGTGCAAACGTTAATCTTTTTCCTTTTGCCCACTCATCTATGCAAAAAAAAGAGAAAATTGCTACGATAATAAGACTCTTGGCCAAGAAGTATTGGGAGGAGGACAAAGAGGGAAGGAAAAAAGGATCATTATTGCATATTTTGGGTCCGCTTTCAGTCCACTTCCTTCAAAAGACTCGAACGAAAACCAATGAATGTATGTACCTTATTTGTTTCGCTGCATTATAATCATAATCATATCAAAATCATCTTAATAACCATCTCATTATTGCAGTATTGCATTACTTCTATTGTTTGGCTTTATTGTGGTGGTGGCTCCTCTTCCTTTTTTCTCTAAATTGTAGATTCTTTGCAGAGATCTTTTTTTCTCCAAAAAGTCTTCAAACAAAATCTCCACTCTCCATCTTAATGTGCTTGTTGACGATCCTTAAATGAATATGTGGCTGTGGATGGGAATGACCGATGAGAAATGGGCGAAAGAAAAATGAGACTGTGCAGTGCTCCTTTATCCCAGAGATTCGACTCCACCTCATCATAAAAATGAATGCAAATGTAATCCGAAAAAGTACATTTGAATTGTGTTCTCTCAACAAATTCCTTACAATCTTGTTCATTCATCACTCACCACCACCACCACTACTACTTTTTCGACGCAGCATACCAGCAAATTGAACCACCATTTTTTTCTAGACAATAACATACCGACACGGCACGGTTTCGAGAGTTATGTTATGTGCTTCGAAAATGACTATTATGATATGATACATTTTGGCGAGAGCAATAATTCATTCACAAAACACGACAATGATCCAGTTAAGTCTGAACTTAATTCCACGGGAGAGCTCTACTATACTTTACAGCACACAACACAATACAATCACCAACGAAAAACGAGAATGAAGCCAGTAACAACTGCATAATATAATAACATTACTTAATATATTTTTTTCTCGTTGGCAGTGGTGGTGCTCACTTTAGACGCTATCTCTGGCGATATTTTTATGAATGTTTATTGCCTGCTCTTTCTCTGCTATCTCTACCTGTTTTCTCCACACGAAAAACATCACCTCAAGAAATTAGATTTCTATGCGCGTCCGTCGTTCCCACGATATAAGCAGTCGTGTCATGTGGACGATACCGTCAATTGAAGGCAAACCCATTATTTCCAATAACCTTAATAAATATATGACTATGACTTAGGGAAATTTTCAACGAAAAATCAAGTCTGAAAAGAAATGTATGAAAAGCACGTAGGTATGCATGAATTTCTTTTCAACTTTGTGTATGTCCATATGCATCACAAAAAAAGTTTCATTCTTTTTCGGTGTTGACTGAAAAAAAATACTTAAACAACATTGTAGCATTCTCTTTGTGGACTTTGTTTTCCAAGTTGGCTTCTTCAAAATTACTACCGCGTTTAATGGACATGAGGCTTTTTGCCGGCAACTATATAAATCTCGGAAAAGGGGGCATGTATGAGACCACTATGTCATTTCAGAGAAAGGCGTTGCGTTGTTGCCGTTGCCTTAACAGTTCCAGCTTGACTCTTTCATTCTCTTTTTCTCCGAAGTTATGAAACGTTCGTTTTTAGCTCTAGACCGCCAAAATTATATCCAAAAGTTTTTGGGGGTTTTTGCGCAAGAAAAATTCATAGTAAAAGCTTATTTTCCCCACAACTTCAATTTCTTCTTCCGAAGAACTTTTCGAGTTTTTTTAAGTTGAGGCAACAAGCTCAAAAGCTCAGCTCCAGCCAAGCTGTAAGAAGCCGCATGGAGTACTTATTTTTTGGGGATAAATGCTCACTTCTTTTTAAAGCAGGCTGCCTGTTGAAAGATTTCTTTAGAAAATTGAAATGGAATGGGAGAGGAAGAATAAGATCCAAATATGTACGAATTATTACTACATTCTCTCCTTATATGTACCTACAGTTCTCTTCTTCGTTCGTACAAAATAATATCCTCTTTGCTCTCACTCTATTACATTTTTTACTTTGCTTTTGGCAATTGGCAACCACTTTACTTCATTGCTTTTCTCAAGAAAACGCATCGGAGTAAAGTTTTACTATGAATATATGACTTTATGGCTGAGGTTGGTTTGCTCGCTGTTGCTGGCTTGGCACTGGCAAGTTCTTAAAAAAATAAGTTGAAACAAGGACGTGAGCAGATTTCCTCTCTCCTTGAAAGCTGATACGTGCATAGGTAGGTACACTACATCTTTTGGATTATATTAGGCTACGGACACCCATAAAAAATGGAAAAAGTGAAGAGTTTTCTCTGAAAATTATAAATGTATTTTCTAGCACAGATGGACGGACATGTACTCATGTGAACAATATACAGAGTCGGAAATCCGATGGATTTTCAGTGAAGTTGGAGTGCGAGTTCGTAAAGAAAAAAACTTCCCTTTTTAAAACTTCATCAAAAAAATATATGATTGCTCATACTCACATATCACGTCAAATTCACATCACTTAAACTTCCCTTCTCTTCTTTGTTAGAAAGCAATTTTAGATGAAATATAAAAAGGATGCAATAAAAAACTGCAAATAATCATAAGAGAGAGAAAAACGAAGACGCAATAAAATAATATTCTCTTTTCATTTTGCTCTATATACTTTTATTTTATTTTCGAGTTGACTACTACTATACATGCTCACTCTAAAAATGAATAACTTTTATTGCAACTTTGAAGGATTTTGATAGTTTCACATGGCCGAAAACTAGATACAATAAGAAAATGCATTTTTTTTTCTTTCTATTGTTATGTTTCATTTATGATCTAATTGAATTTTAAGATGTAAAAAAGAAAAAGCTTTCAATTTCAAGTTGTAAACTTTGGGTGTAATTCAAATCGAACTGATCGCTTAGAATTGTAGTGAATTGTGCATTACTAATGGGATCTGCTGTGAATAAGAATTGCATTTTTGACTTGTGCACTTCCGCACTTGAAAGTATTTAATTGTTCTCATGATTTGTTGCGACCATTGTTTGGCACTATTCTTTTATTTTATTTTCGAGTTGACTACTACTATACATGCTCACTCTAAAAATGAATAACTTTTATTGCAACTTTGAAGGATTTTGATAGTTTCACATGGTCAAAAACTAGATACAATAAGAAAATGCATTTTTTTCTTTCTATTGTTATGTTTCATTTATGATCTAATTGAATTTTAAGATGTAAAAAGAAAAAGCTTTCAATTGCAAGTTGTAAACTTTGGGTATAATTCAAATTGAACTGATCGCTTAGAATTGTAGTGAATTGTGCATTACTAATGGGATCTTCTGTGAATAAGAATTGCATTTTTGACTTGTTCACTTCCGCACTTGAAAGTATTTAATTGTTCTCATGATTTGTTGCGACCATTGTTTGGCACTATCATCACAATCTTTTTGCGGTTGACAATTTTCTTTAAAAATTATTTGACTTTTGTGATGAGGTACAGTTAGTCGTTTTTATTCTTAATTGTTTTGGTACCTATCTCAAATAATGTGGTACAGACTGCCTACCGGTATCATATCAGTGTTACTGATACATGACGTCATACATGTTTCTAATTTAAAAGAATTTTATTTCCTTATCCGCAACCAAAAATTTGGGCCGGTTTTATGATGACAGTAACGACACCCAGCCATCTACGTCTCTTTAAAATGTCTACAAGTAGGTAAAATATTTCTCTGAACTGTGACTTTTATATCTCAATCTACTCTCTTCTTCTTCTTCTTCTTCTGTGGTAAAAGTTCAATACTCTAAAACCACAAAGTGTTAAGTATAGTGCAAGTTGGTTAACAAGAAGAAACAGAATTCTTTTCGCCGGATCTATTTTGATTGGTATCATTAAAAGAATCGTAGTTAGAAAGTGTGTGTATCACTTTTTTCTAATTCTTATTTTTGTCCATTCCCGAAAAGGAGATTTCAGACATTTCATTGAATAGGTCCCTCCAACACCATTTCCACAAGAATGGTATAGCATCCTCTCCTTGCACACGGTGCACTTTTCCTTCCAAATTACGACAATAAACAATGTACATCTTTTACGCAAGATAGTATTAGGAATCTTGTAAAAAGATGTGGAATGTTGTTGCTGATGCTGAAGTATCTTTTTACNTTATATCTCAATCTACTCTCTTCTTCTTCTTCTTCTTCTGTGGTAAAAGTTCAATACTCTAAAACCACAAAGTGTTAAGTATAGTGCAAGTTGGTTAACAAGAAGAAACAGAATTCTTTTCGCCGGATCTATTTTGATTGGTATCATTAAAAGAATCGTAGTAGAAAGTGTGTGTATCACTTTTTTCTAATTCTTATTTTTGTCCATTCCCGAAAAGGAGATTTCAGACATTTCATTGAATAGATCCCTCCAACACCATTTCCACAAGAATGGTATAGTATCCTCTCCTTGCACACGGTGCACTTTTTCTTCCAAATTACGACAATAAACAATGTACATCTTTTACGCAAGATAGTATTAGGAATCTTGTAAAAAGATGTGGAATGTTGTTGCTGATGCTATGCTGAAGTATCTTTTTACTCCAGCATGCCTAATGCTTACTTTGCTTTGTACCTGTACCTACTCTTCATTGTCATTGCTTTTCTCGTATGTTGTAATATCAAGTTACCTAATTTGTACGAAACGAGCTAACATTTTCTTCTGTGTAGTTTCCATTTTTTCTTATTGTCCCCGCAGTTAAATTACTCTTCATTGTCATTGCTTCTCGTATGTTGTAATATCAAGTTACCTAATTTGTACGAAACGAGCTAACATTTTCTTCTGTGTAGTTTCCATTTTTTCTTATTGTCCCCGCAGTTAAAGAAGAGGAAAAGGACGGATGTGTGGACAAAAGACCTGTCTCGTCCTCATCTCATCTCTTTCTCTCATCTTTATTTACAGCTTCACAATATTAAAGATAGGACGCGATATTACGTTGACAGGAGGCCCAACTCTTCTAAAATATCGTCCTGTTCATTTGCGGTGACACTCTCTCGCACAATCTGCACTCCAGGTAGTAAAGTAAATAAACAAGTTGAGGACGAGAATAAGAAAATATAAAATTCTATATATCAAACAGCAGTATAAAGTTCGGAACGGATAAGGAAAAGGGTTGCGTAACGGATGTGTTAAGAGGAAATATCAACACTTATTTGTCCGCCTACGTGTTTGCTCTTGATTAGAGTGAATTTTTTTATTCATTTCATTCATTTACAAAAAATGTTTGTATGCCCACATACCTTTTCGGCTTCTTCTCCATTTCTCTTACTTGACATGATGATGTTTACACAGTTCCTCTCTCACCATTTTTCCACTCACCCACGTGATGAATGAATTTTCAACGTGAGACGCAAAGATGAAAGATGGAGATAGGAAAAGTGCTAATTGAAATGACGGGGAGTAATGGAAGTGTAGTGGTGGTTCTGGTTCTTCTTCTTCTACGCCTTTTTTTGCTAATGGAGCTTTGGTCATTTACAGGGTTGTCATCAAATTACCTCAAGTCTTTTTTCGGTGGCGGTGTTGTCAACGTCAACTGACTGGTATGGTGGTGGTGTTGGTGTGTCGATTAATCGTCGGTCTCACCCTTCCCTTCAGAGGGTTTACATTGAGTGACCGACATCATATAATTATTTTGGCATTATCGTGATGAACACACGCCAAACTAAATATGGATTTCAGGAGGTATCGAGATAGAAGCAGGTGTCATGTAATCCCAAAATTCAAACGCCACATATGGCATTGTTCCCGGTGAAATTATGATTGGATGGATACGAGTAATTTTTACGCGGCTAATTAGTGGTGGAGTAATATTTTTAAAATGGTCACTTCTGCTCCAAAACAATTTTAATCTATTAAATTCAACCATTTGTATTCACAGCTTGCTCATTGGTCACCATAATTTAGAAGATTAAAATTCCAAAATAATCATCCTGTTTTATTTTGTCCATGGAAAATTGTTTTCACTAATTAACAAAATGTGTGGGTGAGGATAAAGTTGGATAAGATTAAAGAGCAAATTAGGTTGCAGCTTGATTTGTTCTCCCACCACCGCTACGTTGCTCTCATTATTTTATCCAAACCAAGCTTTTACCCTAATTTGGGTTATACCTAATTAAACTGGTTTCATTTTCTCCAATTTTCAATCAAAACCGTGATATTAGATCGCCTTTCATCTTTTCCATTTCAATTTTATTTTTCAATTAATTTTTTAAAAGGAAATGTATCCGATACACGTTAACATTAATTTTATCGCATGCCCATTTTAATCAAGCCCCTGTCATTTCAATGAAACAAAAAAAAACTTTCATTGATGATAATTTGATGATTCATTTCATTCCAATCCCTACTTTCCATTCAAACTTGCTCACTCACTCACTCATCATCAACATCAGACAAAATGTAGTCAATCAGTCTCAACCTCTAGCACAAATATTTTTTTTACTCTGTTCTGAATTTTAAATAAAAAAGGGAGGAAAATAATCCTCATCATGATCGATTTTATTTTTATTCTTTCAAGGAATTTCTGGCGAGTTGCTTCACTTTATATTCAATGGTCATCAAGAAAAAATAAAGATTTTACCTTTTCTGGTTCATTGCTCGTAATAGGTATGTTATGAAAGCATCAGTATGCATTTCCTATTGGTTTGGCTTGGCAGTAGTATTCCCTCTCCATTCATTCATCATCATCATTCAAATCATGATGGGAGTTTAACAGTGCTAGCAAAACTTGATTGACGTTTTTATCGATTGATGGACCACCGCTTTTCTTTAAATATTATGCTCCACTACTGCCAAGAATAATATTTTTGAGGATCACTTTTCCCTCTCCCATCCCCGTCCGTCAGAGAATCACAGGTTGTTTCTGGGAAATAAAGTGATGATTTGTATGTGCATCTCATTTGCACATTCAATTATTTACACGTTTTCATATTTCAACCTCAGTTCACTCCACGAAAACAGTAGTGGACCCATGAAATGAAATACGAGAAATCATTAAATTACTGTAATAATGATACATGAAATGAAACCTTTTTTTTGCATATTATCTGCAAAAAGCATCATTTGTTGGCCATGGCTTTTGGCACTTGAACTTGTACTAACCAACACCTTATTAGCAATCGTCATAATCATAAAAAATTGCTGCATATCTCTAAGCTCACATTCTTTTTAATATTTTTAAAAAATCTAGATCAACAATAAAATCATGAGTGTTTTCATCAAGTATTTAGATACAAAGAAATGTTTAGCTTACCAAAAACACCATATGCTTATCAATTTAAGAATATCAACGAGCTACGAAATCAATATCGATATTTTT
>JAHZMX010001199.1:0-22438 GCA_027743895.1 Seira musarum | reverse complement strand
CTTTTTTTGTTGCTTAAGCTTATCTTAAAGATGAATTTTCTTCATTACCTATTTCCACTTATTCTATTTGCGAATTTGAAAAGCGATCTATTTTTAGATTACATAAAGAATTGGTACGTAATCATTGAGAATCTACATTAAGTACACCAAAACTCTACTTGATCCTGGGAAGTTATTTATTTGCAAAGAAGTACCTAAGCAGAAAAAGTATAAGAGAGTATTACAAAAATACAAATTTATCTTGCTAAAGTACATAGTTCTGAAAAAAAACTTGCCTTTTAGTATTGATTACTTATGTATCTTAATTTACATTCTACATCCATCCGTTCATTTTATAAAAAAAAGTCAGGACTGAGGCAACCCAAAAAAG
Organism: Seira musarum; assembly: GCA_027743895.1. Taxonomy (NCBI): domain Eukaryota; kingdom Metazoa; phylum Arthropoda; class Collembola; order Entomobryomorpha; family Entomobryidae; genus Seira; species Seira musarum. The sequence goes on along the minus strand of JAHZMX010001199.1, from coordinate 22,068 downwards.
TTTAACTGTCTCTGTTGCGTTAGTCTGTCTGCTTTTACGATTCTTTACAGAACGATAGAGAAACAGCATTACCAACCACATTTGATCTCAAGAAGTTTTCCCTTTGATACAGCATTCATGTATGTATCTCCATACCTGATATCCATCGGAGTGAACCGAATATTTTTAGTTGCCCTTTTTCTCTGTGTCACTGGTCTAGCCCATGGATAAACAGGAATTGCTACATTTTTTACGTTTTACAGTCATTACAAATTCCGTTTTTGGTTATTTTTACTGTCTTTTTCAACTCCCAACTGGAGAGTTTGCCTTGAAGTTTGCGCATAAAAACTGTAGTTTCCCCCTAGAAAGTGATTCGTGCATTGAAAGTTTTACTTTAGTTCAAGCAGCAACCAGTCATCATAATAACATTCTCATTGGATCGGTGAAGCCGAGTTCAAGAGATCAAGACACAAAAAAATTCAATGATTTTAAGCCGTCTTCTAAGCATCTTTTTGAATTTTCACTGATCCTCCTCACTCATATTAAGTATTCATTTAAAACGAACGAACGAAGACGGAGAATTGAGTCTGTAGTAAAGCATTTCGCAAAAAATAAAAAGGCACAACTTTTCCCCATGCTCCACTGTCATTTGCACACACATTTCTAAAGCAAACACATACGCATTTATCTTGATTTGACTTGTTCATGACTTCATCCTCTATGCTGACTTGTGAGACACGGCTTGCATATGAAAGAAGGTATGACACCAAATGAAAATATTTTGACTGAATTGCTGAGACTCGAAACTTTTTACGTTAAGATTTCCTTAAAAAATTGTAACACTGATCCCATAAAGATGGGTAAAAAGTTGGATTCTTAAGAAAAGGTAAGATGTAAGATGAACTTAAAGTATTCGAGAGAAAAAAGTGGATTAGGAGGACAATGGCAAATCATCATGTTTTTGCAAAAAGAAAAGTCCTCAAGTTTGCATATTAAAGTTGGATGTGTTTTTTTGGTGTCTCTTCAGACTTTGCACTAAAATCTCTCAAGTATACCTTCGCAGGAAGAAACCCTAGACTCCCTACTTGGGTAATTCAAAGACGGAGAAAAATGGTAAAAAAAAGTGTATACTTTTATACTCCAGCCATGCATTAAACATTCCACCGTGATGGCTCTTCAATCTATACACTTTTTCTTCCGTGTCGATGGAAAATAGCAGTCAATATTTTCTTATAAAATGGAGTTGAATGTGAAAGAATGCCTAGCTTAAAGAGGAAAGTTTTTAAAGTTGGATGTGTTTTTTTGGTGTCTCTTCAGACTTTGCACTAAAATCTCTCAAGTATACCTTCGCAGGAAGAAACCTTAGACTCCCTACTTGGGTAATTCAAAGACGGAGAAAAATGGTTAAAAAAGTGTATACCTTTATACTCCAGCCATGCATTAAACATTCCACCGTGATGGCTCTTCAATCTGTACACTTTTTCTTCCGTGTCGATGGAAAATAGCAGTCAATATTTTCTTATAAAATGGAGTTGAATGTGAAAGAATGCCTAGCTTAAAGAGGAAAGTTACAGTTCCCATTTTTTTGTACAAAATGATTGCTCTTTAACGGGAATTGCATGAATGTACCTCCTCCACGATACGATACTTTACAACCTTTTGTTTTGAATACTCCGTTCTCCACGCCACCAGTCCCATTCAAATTTTTCGGTAAAGTGCCTTCATACGTAACAGCGTAACACACTTAAAGTCGAGTATCTATCCAGTAAATGACAAAAAATGCGAAACACATATTCGCGTCTCGGGATAAAGGTACTTGCCCTTCCTTTTCTGTAGAAGAATAAAGTATCGGCTGGAAAAATAGTCCGGGAAAAAGTGGGCCTACTGCATCGAATAGACAAACCCATATATATTTTCTCGAAGCTAACCCATATAATCCCAAATAAAAAAAATCATCTTTTTTTCTTACTCTTCTTCTTCCTCTGCGTCTTCTTGAGAATATTCTCAGGCAGTCAGTAGTAGTCAGCATTTTGTACCTATACGCATTTTGCACTACTACTCCACATAAGCTCATTTCAAATGCCCAGCAGATCTTCAAACAAAAAGCTTTCTTCGCAAAAAATGAGAAAGGAAAAGGGAGAAGAAGGCGGGTCAGCATTTCGTACCTATACGCATTTTGCACTACTACTCCACATAAGCTCATTTCAAATGCCCAGCAGATCTTCAAACAAAAAGCTTTCTTCGCAAAAAATGAGAAAGGAAAAGGGAGAAGAAGGCGGGCAAAACTCCAAGAAAAAATCGAAATCTCTCTTTTGCGCTTTTCTATGTCTCTCTTCTCTTTGTAGTATTAAGCTATAAAGAAGGCAAGAAGAGAATGAAAACGTAATGTTGAGTGCATGAGAATTGTGAGCAATGGGAATTTTCTTGAAACATGCACTAAAGACACCAAAAGAGTTAGCAACTCACACGTTAAACGAAGGAAGGACAACACCAGTATAGGTATGAAAAACTACCTAGATACATATTTTTACATTGTATCTGGGAGATGTGTGCTAAGTTGATGATGATGACGAAGATGATAATACTCTTGTTTTTGTTGGAGAAAGAGAATGAGAAAATATGTATCAGTAGTTCAGTTCAGTTCAAGCCTGACTTGCTTTCGTTTGGGATGCTAGTAGTGCACTTTACTTCGCGGGAAAGAAATGGTTTCGTGGCTCTGGCGTTGATAGGAAAAGAAGGAGAAAATGAAAGAAAAAGTAGGTTCTCTAGAGGCCATCTATTTAACTGATCTCGTTTGACATGTCCATTGTACCAACAAGAAAGGAATCTTTCACTTGATATATAGCGACAAACGAATCCATTTCCAATTTTTATATTCTATCTCACTATCTTATGGTTTTGTAGTGTGGCAGAATTGTGTATTTCTATTGAACCTGCATGCCTGCCTTATTTTTTTACACCAAGTTGGTATTGATACATGTACTTAAGTAGCAAAACGGATGAATGTTGCGAAAAGAGGATGTAGTATTTATGCTGAAAAGTTTATTGTCCAACATTCCCAGAGTGCCTTGTTCTCCAGACAGGGCATGTTTGCAAACGTGTAAGATACATTTGTTGTCTCTACCTACCTACTTGTTCATGAAGGCTTGCACTTCTTTCTTTCTCTCTTTTTTTTGGAAAGTTCAGGGAATTCTGGAGCAGAGAATAAGTTTGTCAAGTGGCTTCTTAAATTCTCCTCACAAGAAGAACATAAAATGAACTTTAAGTAGGAAGACTGTATTTTTTTCAAAAAGAAGAAGAAACGAACTTTTTTTTAAACAAAGAGCTTCTGTGTTGAATAAGAATCCCTCTTGGTTGGAGTGAATCACATTAGTCCGGTATCTATCCACTCTATTGCGTTCTTTTCAATCCAGATCAACCCAACTTGGTTCACTTCAGTTCAGAATTTCGCAATAATCTCAAAAGTCAGGTCAGCTTCTGCCTTGCTCTTGTAAGTAAAATTGTCTCTGAAATTGTGAAACAGAATTTTTTTCTGAAATTCCCCGAAGAATTTGAGCGGAGCAACAAACAACAAGAAAATTCGAAATTATGTTTGTCCTTCTGAAAAATATCCCGAATTCTTATAGTTTATACCAATGATGAAGTCTTTTTTTTGTATCAGCAGCAAAGCAAACATTGTGAAATAAGAAGGAAGGGCAAATACAATGAATAATTCGAGGAAAAAGCTCTTCGTTGTCATTTTTATTCTCAGATAAAAATCAACCAATATTTTATTGCTTTATCTATCTGTGTGTGTATGTGTGTCCTTTTATGCTGTGTTCGCAATTTTTATTATTGTTTGTTTGTTCGTCCACAGAGGAGGGAGGACAATTGACAGTGAGTTTGATAAGACTTGATACTGATGAAATTTATCGTTTTGTCAATGGATATTGCGGAAGCTTTTGGCTAAAAAATACCTACACACAAAGTACAAAACTATTTTTTTTGGCTCATGGTTCAGTCAGACCATTCACTTTACTCACGTTCACATTTCCCATGGATTAAATTGAGAGAGTACAAAAAAAGGAGAAAAAGAATTTCAACATCATTCCAGTCCCCTTCCCCATTAATCCTAATTCCAGTTTCATTTTCCAAAGCTTGATTAAAACGTCATTTATTTATGCATGGTTTGTGCATCATCGTAATACGTTTCATTCATAATATAATTACAAAATTCTTGTTTTCCTCAATTCGAACCATGTTTTGCATTATGTTCCTGTCAAGATTTAAATTGATGCATGAATGTTTTATGCATACCTAAATAATGTTACAAATGAATACGAGCTCTCCCACTTAAAATCCTATTTCCATTTTCTGTTTGATTTTCATCAAAATGCATCGAAACAACCGCTCCCTCACTTTTTACAGTAATCCTCTAAAAAATATAAGTTGTTAAATGGGGAACCGAAAAACACATTCTCTCTGTGTGTGGCACCGGCAGATGGGTTCTTAAGTGAAACTTTCATAAAGTGCGTAAGCCGAAAAGTCTTACGCAGAGAAACTCCACATCACTATAAATATGTTGATGTTATGTACGAAAGGATTTACATGTTTTTGAACTCATCCCGTCTCGTCATTTCAATGATGGGAATGAAAGGCTCGGAGAAAAGCCAAAAAGCATTTATTTGAGTGTGTGGGGTCAAATATCAAAATGTAGACAAGGATTTTTACATATTTCAAGATGGAATTTCCACTCCTACTTTTCCTCTCTTCTTCTGTCACAGCATTTTCTTCAACTTTCATTTCCCTGTTTATGCAAATTGTTTTGGTTCAGACTCAAAAATACATAATCCCACATTTTACAAAAAAGAGGGATATAAATTCAGTCATGCAATTACCACAGAGCATCCAAATTGACTGTCTACTTTTCTCTGGCGGCTTTCACTCCAGCTTACTTACTCACAGTCGCAATCAGTGGCAGTGAAGTTTTCCCCTCGTCGTTTGAAAACGAAAATGAAAAAGTCATTTTTCTACTATTTTACATGACAGGGCCTTAAAAAAGTGCAATATTTTCCTTGCAATGCCATTACCACGCTAAAAGATTTCCCAAAAATATCCACTGTTTATTTAAATACTCTTTATTCCTTTCATTTATTGTTACTGTAAGTATTTTCTGTGGTGAATCCCTTTTCCTGCTCTACGATGTAGAGCTCCTCTTAAAAATTGACTTTGGGAGGGAGAGAATCCATTCCATTTTCCTCGACATTTGCCACTGACACTTTTCCCGTTGGAGTTCCATCCTTTTTTTCGAATACTTATAGTCATCTTTATTGTGATTTTTTCTGTATGAATGAATGTATCAGCTCACATACATATTTTCTTCTCTTTCTTTTGCTATATGCATACATGTATTTGCATTTTTATTGTAACATTGACTCTACCGGAGAAACAGAGCGTTTGGAAAAGAGCGGAACGCCGCTTTAATATCATTTTTCTGCTTTGTTGAAAAGCAAAATAAAACTTTTACTTTGTTCTTTTTGAGATGCATATTTTTTAAAGTTTTGCAACAACTTTTTGAAAAGAATGAAACAAAAGTTTTAGTGTGGTTTAAAAATGACAGCTTAGAAAAATTCTTTTTATTTTATATTTACACCATCCATTATTTTGGTTGGTTTAGACTTTCCACTCTGAAAGCTTTAAACAGCATTAATGAATCGAAAGAAAAGAGCAAATCTTGGGGAACGCTACGGATGGAGCATGGAGCCTTGGTTGCACTACTAATTTCCCTCTAGAGGGCTTTATGTAATGTATACCTTCATATTTTTGTTTGCTGATAATAAAGTAATCAATAGGCGCGAACTTCTACTAACGGAATAAAAACTTGTTGAATTTTTTGTTTGCAAAGGGGGTAAAACAGATGATGATGGATCTTTTGTTTCTTTTCTAAAAACTCGATAAATCAATGCTGTTTTGTAACTTTCTTTATGGCTTCAACAGTGCTTGTGTCTTTTTTGTTTGCAAATGGGGTAAAACAGATGATGATGGATCTTTTGTTTCTTTTCTAAAAACTCGATAAATCAATGCTGTTTTGTAACTTTCTTTATGGCTTCAACAGTGCTTGTGTCTATCATTGTCAATGTTGAAGTTTCAGGTATAATACATAATTCATGCATCATTGTATTCTTCCCGCCTAAGTATTCAACTGATTTCATGTTCATACGTACCTGTGAAAATACAAAGATCTCTCATGAAAAGCCTTACTTTTGTAATGAGTTAAAACATGATTATTTTTGCCCACTGAAAAAAATATATAAGAAAACTTTCTCTTTTTCTTTTAAATTTCCTTCCTTGAATTCATTTACTCTTTCCTGTGGAGAAAGGAACGAAGAAAAACTTTTCACTTTCTCTCTTGCGTAGTTCCGTCTCATATGACAGAAAAACTTGTAAACTTGTCTTTCTCCTTGTCCTCTCATTAGGGATGGATGAATAAAGTTGGAAGAGGTACTGTTAAAGTGACTCTGTGAATGAATGAATGTGGTTTACATTTCTCACTTTTCTTCATCTCCACTTTCACAATCCCAATCATTCTCTGCTTCCTTACTTTTGTAATGACGTTCTCTAGCTGCCGCTGATGAAAATGAGGATGAGGATGGCTCTTAAGAGTTTAGGATCTTTTGGATGGCGGCAGTCTTCCAGAATGAAGTGAATAGTGCAGTCAAGTGGTATCATCACGGTTGGTATGCATGCATGTTTTTGTGGGATGGCAGTGGTGCGCTCCCACACTCATCCTCCTCTATTACTCTCCTCAACTTCACTTATTTATCTATATCTAGTGCATTAAATGTAGTGTATCAAAAAAAGAAAAGTAAAAAGTTCTGAGGGAAAGATAGCAACCTCATACTACACCTCTTCTTCTTCGCCTTTCTTCTCTCATTTCTGGCTTGGCCTGGACTTTTTGACGACTATCTTTCCAAACGAAATGGCCTGGATCTAACTTTGTGTCTTTTCCGCTTAAACAAGTTGACTGAAAAAAAGAAGAGCATGAGAATTTGAGAAAGAGAATCCCTCTATTACTTAAAAAGTCGAGGTTTGTTTCCACCTCGGGAATTCCCCTTCTCACGATTTTTATAGCAAAGGATTCTCAGAGTGATAATAATACTGGGAATAAGTGCTAAGCATAGTCCGTACTTACATACCTCCACAAGTCTACAATAATAACGTAAGATTCATCTTTCTCAGTTCGTCTCGCTCTATTTTCAAACTCGCAATCAGCTTTCCATTTTCCCCCTTTCAAAGGAAACTTTTGATGGGAAACTTCATATAAGTTAATATCCCGTGCGACGAGACGAGGATTTTGCGTCGTTTGTTTGGTGTGATGTACATGAGCAAGTGGGAGGGAGGGAGACACACACACACACACACTCACTTCATATGAACTTCAAACATAACCATATTATTACGTAATTTCTTGAACTGAAGAGACCCAAAGAAGAAATATATTTTTGGAATTCTTTGTCCAAATAAAGTATATCATGGTCAACGGAGAAACTCATCATCATCGTCATCATCATCATTTGATCCCATCCCAGTCCTTTCCTCATTTTCTCTTGTGAGTCCCAGGGCAAAAGAAGGCGGAAGGAGACTGGTTATTTTCCCTATCTACTATTTCTTTGCTTTTCGCTCCTCTTTTCCCCTCTCTTTGTACTGCTGAGCTAGTGAGATTCCATAGTATTTATGATCATCAAGGAGCGAGTCAGGTTTACTTACGCATTTTTATATCGAAAAAAGATGTGTACTGGGAGAAGGGAACTATAATTCTTTTGTAGGTTTCTCTTTCCCCTTCTGTCCAATTCTCATTCGTTTTCCTACACCGTCGTTATGTTCATTGCAAGCTATTACTTAGTTAATACCTCTCTTGCCTAGTTTTTCCAGGGAATCCATCCAAGTTGCACTGTGAAGCTCTCTTTTTGCCTCCATACAAACACACACTCGCACCGGTAAATCTCCGAAAGAAATTTATGGGGTGATAATTCTAAGCTTCTTTTCTGTAAACTTTATTCCTGCCACCAGCACCACCAACCACGGCTTCTTTCTGTCTCTCTGCCATACACACTCACCGACTTGTATCTTTTTGATAGGGACGACCACCGACGCTTGCTATTTTTTTGCGGAAGGGACACCCACTCCTTCTTTCACGTATTATGCTTTCTCCATGTGGCAAAATCCAACAAAAGAGGAAGGCCAGGCCAAGTCAAGCCATTGCAATCATCATCGCAAACCGAGCCTAGACTTATTACCCGTTTCTGTCTGGTTCGAAAAGGAGGCTATCGTTTCTTTTCGTATGTGTTTTGCTGCTCCACATGAAACCTTTCTCTTGGGTACAATGTCTTCTCCCTCGCTTCCATTTCTTTAAAACGAGTAAAATGTATTCATTCAAGTGGTAACTTTTGCTAACGACAGGCATTAAGATAACAGTTTCTCTTGTCCCTTTTCTTCCACCTCTTTTTCTTCATCTTAAATGGAGTATCAAACGGTGAGAATAATTTTCCTTTTGCAAAGGGGAAAAAAGAGGAGGAAAAAAATGAAGTGATGCGGAAAAGGAGGAGCAGGAGCCAAACGAAAGGTGGATATAATTTTCCTGCTTCCTCAGCACCATTTTTACTCTTAAGAATCAACAAGAAGAGCTGAGCAGAAGAGAAGAGCAGAGAGAATTAAAGTGGTCATTATAATACCGCTTTGTTTCCGAAAGAGAAGAACTTGTTTCCGCCTCCGCACAGCAAATAGTTTTGCTTTCATAAAATGGGAGGTAATTCGTAAATGGATACGGTATAACAAAAAAGGATGATTATGCAAGCACATAACAATCATCCGGATCTAGCTTTTATTGTGATTCCTGGAAATGTATTCAATAGAGAAGAAGATGTACATATTAAGATAGTAATACCTATGTTATACTTAATCTACCTACATACTTCAAAAGTTATACTTACATTTCTCTTACATCATGTTTTTCTGCGTGTTTACTCAATTAGGTGAAGAGCAACAAAATTTAATATCCTCCTTGAGCATCGTTGTGAAATTCACGGGAGGGCCTGAAGCAAGGGAAAAAAAGTGTTGGGAATGATGTGCTTTTTTCTGTGATGAACAATTAGAGATAATCACCATATTCATTTCATCATATCATCATCCTCGTGATGATGACGATGACACAATCTTATTACTTTGGCACAATAGAAAAGTCTTTCAATCCTGCACGCCATTATTCACTAAAGCGGAGTTAAACATTGAACCGTTCTCTCTTTGAAGATCCTTTCTGGTTTATTCAGGCTTCGCTAATTCATCAAAAACGTTGTCTTTGTTCAGGTGTTCCTTTTCTTTTTTGTTAGACGTGACGACGGCAGTTTAACCCATATTTTTGGAAGGAGCTAGGGAAAACAAGGGAAAGGATGACCAAAATCCACGAGGAAAAATGTTCATCTACAACGTTTCAAATTAGAACTCCCACGTCCCTCCTTTTGTAGCCAGACGAAGGTTCTCATGATTATTTAAGGAGTAACATGGAAAATGCAAAAATTTGTAAAGTCGGTTTTCTTTTCTCATAATAACTTTAGTATAGCCAACGACTAGTATAATTCAGCCTTAGGCTTCACCAAAGAAGGGACAGTTTGAAAGCTGACGAGAGAGGGAAGTAGACAACTTTTTTCCCAGAATCTCCTTTCAAAAAACAAGTTAATGCATGACAACTTTTACGAAAATGAAAAGTCTTCTTTTACCGCTTTGAGATTTTTTAGCTTATCATCTTCTTAAAAGAAAAAAAAGTTGGAAATTCATCAAAGCTATACAAATAAAAGAGATGCATGCACGATGATGTACATCAAAGTTAAGCTTTAAAAGAAGGAGAATGAGGAAATTGTTGTTTTTATTCCGTCTACTTTGAAGATTTCACAGAATAAGGTACATTCAGCGCATTATCACTTTATTATCAGAACGAACCACGAAACGAAGAAGGATAAAGAAATTAAGATTATGCGGCGAGGAAAGGGGAAAAAATGTAATTTCCCAGTAGAAAAAAAACTAACTTTTTTCTTTAAGCTTTTTCTCCGCTATCTGACCCTAATTCCTTCCTTTTTTTCTAATTTATTTTCATCTCATTCTTTCCTTACTCCGAGAGTGATTTTACTTTTTTATGCTAAGTAAACCAACACGAAATAAACTTTTTTTCTTCAATAATCAATCCGAACGAACGAAGTCTGTAAAAGAACTTCACACTGGGGGCATCCTCCCCGAAAAAGGAAAACGTTACTTTAATTCTTCACAGAAGTTAAATCTGTCCTCAATTTTTTAAGACTGTAAAGACATGCCTAAACTCATTTTCAAAACCGCTTCCTCCTACTACGTCAGTCAGTGTTCTGGTTTTCTAGAACATTTGATTGAATTTTCTTCAACTGAATTCATTTGAAATCAAATTAGGACAGGATAACAGAAAATGGAGGCTAGCGTTTCTAAAATTGTTCACTCCATCCATTTCTAAAAATAAAATTTCCCACCGCTGCGTTTTTATACACATCGATAGCGATAAACTTTCTTATCAAATGTGAAGCAGTAAGGCACATAAATGTAAATAGTACCTACCCACTTCAAAATGAGGGGAAACTTTATTATTAATTATGCCCTTACGGGAAAGTGTAGAACGTTTGAAAAAACTTTTCCAAAAATATTATAACAATTTTAATAATTGGAAATGTATGGCGCTTTGGAGAGCCTTGAAAGAAGCTACTAGGAAATTTTCACACACGTGTAGTTATTTTAGAGTCCACGCTCCCATCAAATCACTTTGGTCGGAGAGCAAAAACACCATTATCTCTTGAATTTTTAAAGGTTAAGTTACGCTAGATCAGGATGGGATAAAAAATATATTTCTAGTAAAAAAAACAATCCTATGAGTAAAAGTAAAGTAAAAGAGAAAAAAAACTTATTGAATCCCAAATAAATGAGAACGAACGCATCGACAAGAAAGGAAACGTGAGCGTGCCCTATAAACCCATAAAGATGTGAGGAAGGAAGAAGAAGGTAAAAACTATTTTACCTCATATAATTTTAAATGGAATCGTAAAAGGTGGTATTTGGTTCATGGTACTTACTTCAACTCAGAAGAAAATGTCTTTAACACTTACACGATAAAAATGGTTACTTTCACCAAAGAAAAAAAAGATCTGAAGGGAGAAAAAAGAATCACCTTTAAAAGCCGCAAGGATAAAAAACGAAGGTAAAAGGCATTATAAAATCGGGACTCTGAATAAGAATCGCTTTGAATAGCCCAGAGTTTCAAGGAAAAATTCTCGGCAGGTCTTTCACCATTCTAATGGTGAAAAGGATGTATCAGCTTTATTACTTTCAAGAGTGTGTCTGTTGATGATAATGGCTTACTATCCACGTATCTTTCAAGCAGAGAGATGGAAGTGCTTCTTCTTTCAATGACTGCCATGGTTTGGAGAGAACAAAGAAATAAAGCGGCGCCTATGTGACATTTTTCAACATACGAAAACTTGTAGATGTAGTTCAGACTAAGATTTTTTTCTCCTGATTTTTACAATGTGAAAAGTGCTGTTCTAACTGTAACACAGGTAAGTAAAAGGAAAAAAATACTGAAGAACTTGATAGGCCATTTTATATTGACAATCGATTTTACGATGTCTATCTCTCAAGGACAATGAGAGGACGTGTCTCACGAGCATCTGTCGGTTCCTCTTCCTTCCTGGGTTTTTTTCCTGAAGGAGTAAATGCTAACCGTGATCATAATGTGGATGATGGTAGTGGTAATAATACATTAAAATTGCAGTGCTAGTGCTGACACATTCCCACTGAATGAAATGGGTTTGCGGGACATGCAGTTGACAATCTCACTTGAGACACTACTAGAAACCAGAAATACGGCCACACGAGACGTGCAAAAATGTACGGTTTGAAAAATCATCATAACAGTAAAGATATGTAGAAACCAGTATTTTTGCGGTGTCGTTTATACTCTTATGTCAGTGTTACTACTTGCATAAAAGCTCTAACACGAATGAATGACCGTGGAGGATAACATTGAACACCCATTTCTACGATCATATAATATTCCCAGCTTGCAAGTCTGGTGGGATGTATATTGAATGAAAAATTGCAAATCAGCAAAGCCTTATTCTACGAGGACCGACAAAAAGACCTGTTATGATGATTTTTTACTGGCCTCTTGTCTCACTCAGAATGGATTCTTCCGTTGGGGACAGGAAAAACCTAGATCACGATCAGATTTGAGTTGCTGGAATGATCGGAGTTTCAGCTCGACTTACGATAAGACACGTGTAGTACGTCACATACGTGAACATGACAGATTCGCCGGATCTAGCAAATTTTTGTTGACAATGTTCTCACTCCAATCGCAAGCAGAGAAAATGATTATTTAAAAAAAATTATATTGAAGTGGCATACGCTGCGCTTATGGTTCACACAAGGTTAAAAACCCTCAAAAAAGGAATTGTAAATATATTGTGTAGGTATGCATGTGTCTTTGCAAACAAAACTGTTTGTAGTTCACCTTACCGCAATGAAAGTACTTTGAAAAATGTCACAAACTATTTTGTTTGAGTAGGTACGCATTAGCGGAATCAGTTCTTCATGCCATTATTATGCTTACCTTGCATTTGCCCTTTTCACTGAGAATTTTTTGCAATGCAAACTTTCATGGTTGGTTATCCCGGGATTGTATGCTGACATGGATGTTAATCACGGATGGTGGTTTGAAGCAGGAATAGGAATGGAGAGAAAATTCTGCGAAACCCTTTTAAGAGTGCTCATCGTCTGCGACCCGAAAACCCACACTTTTCACTCTGCATTATTATCAAGCATTTAAGCCAAAAATAGACAAAAATGAAACGTACGAGTACGAGACTACGAGAGAAAAGATAAAACTTTCGTTGGACTATATTTCCACTAGAGTACAATGCTTATATGTACATCTTTAATGCATATTTATTGCTTCATAAATAGTAGCAGTTGAGACAGGAATTTGGCATAATTACATATATCATCGTTCACCTTCATTCGGATGAAGCTTAGTGAACTGTTGGTACGGAGTAGGATCGATCCATTAATATTTATTGAATGGTCACGTGGGCGCCATAATCTGCCTAGATGAAAGAACTGTTTGAATGGAGAGAAAATTCTGCGAAACCCTTTTAAGAGTGCTCATCGTCTGCGACCCGAAAACCCACACTTTTCACTCTGCATTATTATCAAGCATTTAAGCCAAAAATAGACAAAAATGGAACGTACGAGTACGAGACTACGAGAGAAAAGATAAAACTTTTGTTCGACTATATTTCCACCAGAGTACAATACTTATATGTACATCTTTAATGCATATTTATTGCTTCATAAATAGTAGCAGTTGAGACAGGAATTTGGCATGATTACATATATCATCGTTCACCTTCATTCGAATGAAGCTTAGTGAACTGTTGGTACGGAGTAGGATCGATCCATTAATATTTATTGAATGGTCACGTGGGCGCCATAATCTGCCTAGATGAAAGAACTGTTAAATCCTTGCACAAAGGTTTTTTTCATGCATACATAAAACAAAATATTGAATTCTCTCCATCACCATTATTTTGATAGCACTGCGATTCTCCATTCGACTCTTTGTTTTTGTGAAACTTCTTTTGTGTCGAATTGAAATAATGGAAACCCCCAGGAGAAAATAAGAATAAGCCGGGAGCGCTAGATAAAAATGCATTATGCTTTCACCATGTCACGTTTTGTAACCATCAGTCGTCGCATTAGAATCCTTACACTTTGAAATTTGGTTCTACATGTTTCAAAATGTGTTTTAATCGCACTTTTATTCTAAAACATTCAAAAAAATTTAATCCGATAAAATATAAAAAAAGGCAATTTGCAAGGTGCCAATGCAGCATATTTTTCTCTCGCCGAGTTTAGAATCCAACACCATCAGTCATCTCGGTTCTTACCAAGCACGCCTTTTGTTTTTGTTCCAATTTATGCAATAAAGAACGAAGCTGTTTCGGAGAGAAGCTTTCATTATTTTGTTCGTGACTGACAGTCAAGCTGGTACGTAACTTAAAATTACAATCGAGCAAGAAGTCATGCTCCCACATAGGCAAAAAAGGGGAAAGTGGGTGAACTCATTTTGCTTTAAAATGTGGAAAGAGCAAATGCGCATAAATATTTTGCACACGAAGTGTTGGTGTTACACACATAAATACATATCTGCAAATGACATTTTTGGAGATTGAAGTTATTTCCTGCAAATCTTTCAACTTTCAACCGATCAATTTACCATTACGAAAAGTAGTTCTTGAGTGCTTGCATTTGAACATGTCTGTTGTGATCTCCTTTGCGTCTTGTATAAATATGCGTCGTAATCCTGCATTGAGTATAAAAAAGTGCGTCTCCTTTGCTCTTGAAAATTACTTTTCTGATTTCAGAAGTTGATGTTTGGAATATAAAAGACTGTGCGTAGGTGAAACAAAACCAATCCAGTCTCGTTAGTAGGAGGATTAAAGAAAAATTTCAGAAAATAAGTACGTCTCGAGTCTCGCCATTTCACGAAAAAGTCAGGATTCAGGATAAAACATTCCTTGAAAGATTACTAACAGTAAAAATATATACCTACATAAGCATATGCCAATGTAAAGTTGTAAACAATTTTTTCTTGATTTTGTGATAGAATCCAATCGTGAGAAAAATGAGATACAAGCAAAGACTTGACAAGAAATGAAAAGTTGTGCAAAATGTAAAGTGTCAACATTGACTCTTTCTTTCTTTCTTTTGAATGTTTTGTTGTTAAAGTATTCCCATAAAAGTGTATCTTATTGTGCTTTCACATTTCCCTATCAGCTTCAGTGAAACGTACAAAAAAATGGAATGCAAGAAAACCCAGAGACAGAAGAAATGGGATATAAAACCGTTTTATTATTTGAACGGTCACCTTCCCTGTCCAAATTTTTCAACCTTAAGCCATTCAAAAGGAAACATGAAGTGGAAGGGAATGTATTGGTCAAAGAACACTTTTTTGTTCTTGTCTACTATGCATACATTCTCAAATTGGACTATCTGACAGACGATCGCTTTTTATAGGAAAGTCTCGTCAAAGACGCGTCATGTCTGTTTTGATGTGAAGCAATGAATGAAAATGAGATGGATTAGAGAAAGAAAAGGAAATGCCCTTTTTCATTTTTTCTTACGCTTCCATTTCACATCAGCTCCAGCCAGCCTTTCAATGGATGATCGCTCACTCGACTCGTGTAAAACTTGAAGTCATCTCATTTCCTAGTTTAAACAAGCGTAAATGCTCAAACACGCCTAGGTCATACATCCACCAACAGATTTTCAACTTTCTATTTCGCTCTCGTTTTTATTCAACAGTTTTCAACTATTATTGTTCTTATCTTTGGAATCCTACCTTTGTAGTCTACAGGGCAAGTGTTCTGTCGCCTTCCTATTTAAATCTTCTCTTGCATCAATAAACTTCCATTTCACTAAGGATGCGTATTGAGGGGAGGGGTGACGATCAACGACAAACTTCGGAGATGAGAGACAAAAACGATTCTTTACACTAAACCAAGGCGAATGAGTTTCTGGTGTGAAGCTCAATTTCGTTAAATAATTTATTAGAACCCAAGAATAAAGGAAATAGAAGAAGTGCGTAAGTTCCAAACTTACTAAACTCTCTAGAGCACAAACCCACTCATTTCCATTTTTATTCATTTCAATGCAGAGCCTTTCCCCTGCTCAGAGTGATAGTGATGAGATGATGTTGTTGTTGATGATGACGATGACGAGAGAAAATAAAACTTCTTCATCTTCATCACTCATCCACCCGGCACAATCGTATCTACGCGAGCGAGATTTTTGCCTTGATGACTGCTTGGGTAATACAACCTTCCCCAAAGCTAAAATAATGCTTCGTTTCCGAAAATCCGGAATGTGTAATACGGTCATTTACTATTCCATTGCGAAACCTATTTCTGAGTATATTTTGCCATTTCCTAAAGGAAAATAAATCTCTAGAGCACAAACCCACTCATTTCCATTTTTATTCATTTCAATGCAGAGCCTTTCCCCTGCACAGAGTGATAGTGATGAGATGATGTTGTTGATGATGATGACGACGATGACGAGAGAAAATAAAACTTCTTCATCTTCATCACTCATCCACCCGGCACAATCGTATCTACGCGAGCGAGATTTTGCCTTGATGACTGCTTGGGTAATACAACCTTCCCCAAAGCTAAAATAATGCTTCGTTTCCGAAAATCCGGAAAATGTGTAATACGGTCATTTACTATTCCATTGCGAAACCTATTTCTGAGTATATTTTGCCATTTCCTAAAGGAAAATAAAAGGTGTTTGCGTATGGCTTCATCCTCAGCAGCTTATCCAGACCAAAAAATTATTTTATACTAGAGCAGCTTGCTTCAAAAAGTTTGATTCGTTTAATTTATTTACAAGATGTAGGTTCCGGAAACAGAGCGCAGAGGAGAACAACTGCAAAAGCAAAGGGAATATTATTTGTTGGTTGCAACACAACATGCAGGAAACTACGCTCTCTCACGCCCAAGCTGTTTGCCTTTGCTATGGGATGGTGTGATGGTAGAACAAAGATGTAAATAGCCTCCAAGGGAATAGATTGTTAAGAGGCAATTCATACCAGCTCGTGCAATTCAAATGAGATACTTGTCATGTCAGATCCGTTTTTTATTAGCTCATGCAAAATTTCAAAACCATATGGTTGCCAAATTATTATTTCCACCAAAGGGGAATTTGAGACAAAGCTCGTACGAGAGTCATGAAGGTTAGTCCCCAGCTTCCTTCTCATACGGAAACGATAGGGATGATTTGGAATCTCATTTGAAATTACGATTTCCATAAATGCGAAACCTAAAGATTTTTTAAGAGAAAAAAGATTTCATGTTTGAGATATTTATTAGAGTTCAACTCACAAGTTAAGTAGTTCTGTGCATTTTTATTATGAATTTTATCGCAGGCAGAGCATTCTTAAAGTCATCGGGAACCTTTTTTTTAAAAAAAATATTTATAGTTAGTCACGAAATACTTCGAAAAACTTTGTACACCAGGTTATATTCATCATTAAGGATGAAGAAGAAAGAAAATAAGTTTTGCAAGAAGCAAGGCAATGAACTTTGCTTTTTCACTACGCTTTGTATTAACATCTTTAATTTTTGGAGGATTTCGATTTGTGCGTCTGGAAATGAAGATGAAGTGGTAGTTGGTTGGGAAATGCCTGCCACTGATACTTAACTTGACTTCCTAAGTTTTTAAAAGAATAAAGGTGCCTTCATGCAAGTTTCGTTTTCTCCCTTCCACATTTTTACGCTTACTCGAGCCAATCCATAGATATTTTTACTTTTCCTGAGAAGTTCAACGTTCCTCTCTTGTTTTGGATCCGCAAAAGTATTGCATAAGCCATGTGAGAAAAAAATTGCTCGTCTCCACACGTTTTCCTTTCTTTTGACTTAAGGAATTCCTGTCTAGAATCGAATCCTTTTTTATTTTTATCGTACATCGATATGCATCAAGTATCATGGAAAAGCGATAAGAAAAGTATGAGTTCAGTCAGTTCACTTCATGTTCAGTTCAAAAGAAATGCTTGAAGATCCGTGCAGTTCACGTAATTTCCATCCAGTTTTATTTAGTGAGAAAGTACGAAGAAGGAAACCCGAGTGGAGGAACATAAAAGGAAAGAAAGTATAAAGGAAAAAAAAAAGATTCTTTATTGGTTTCTTCTTGAGATGATGATGGTGATGATGATAACGAGTCCGATGATTCTTCTGATACCCATCCTACGCAATGCAACTGCTACTGCTACACTACACCATATTATTAAAAAGGATTTTGCCTTCGATTTTTACCGCTAAATAGAAATCTTCCTTAAGCGTACAATGCACTCAATTTTATCCGTTGGAAGCAATAGTAGGAAAAACAGAAGAGGAAGAACAAGAAAGTGAACTTATTTTAGCGTTGTTGCACACTATATTTCTCTTTCTGACTTGGCTTTAGGATCAAGAAAAAACTCATTTTCGACTGCGATATAGAAAAAAAATAAAAATACTGAGCTTCTGGCATTGCCTCAAGATTTTTCTCTGGTTCTTTCTATTCCTCACTTGTCGTAACTTTCACTGGTTTTGTTGAGAAAATGAATGTGGAACCGGTGAACTCGTGTGAGAGAATGCAAAAGAAAGCAGAAACTTTTTTAAACGGGGAAGTAGTCAAGAAAAAACGAAGATGCTGTCGGATGCTTTCATTTCCTCTTTCCAACTTTTTTTTCTTTTATTTTTATTTTTTGCTGTCAGAAAGATCTAGCAGAACTAGTCGGATGTAGAGCTAAAATGCATTCTGAGAAATTTTCGTTATATCTCTCATTGTTGTCAAACAACGTTGAATGCCTATCAGTTGAGATAGGGAATGAGACAAGGTGAAGGTGCCTTAGAAGCTTCAGAGTTTCTGATAAATTGCAGTGAAATTAATGAAGGGAAAGTTAGAATGAAGATGTTACCTTTGAAACTGTTTCTGACTTTGTCTTGTCTTGTTAAAATGAATAGCTGAATAACGTCTTCGTGGATTCCAGTAGAGCATGCATATTGTATAAGCACGGCCAAATTAACTATCTATTACTCTCGTGCATTGGTTCTCGGAAAGTAACAGAAATTTATTTATGCGCTCTAATTGCGCAATGAACTTTTTCCACGTAAATGATTGCGCATTTATGCAATACTAATGAAATCATCCAATATCAACATTCCTCTTATGTTTTAAGCAAAGGAAAACTTAAATAAAAGGAATTCATATATTCAGGGTAGCATCCCGCTGTTTTGTTTTTCTTTCATATTTCACAGCAGCGTAGGAACAAGGAAAAAATGAAATAGGCATTTGGAAAAGTAAAGTTCAACAACTACATATTTTATTTCGTCCTTTTCTTTTGTCACTTGAGTTGACAATATTTGCAAGCAAGCAAACAAACGAGCGAACCCTAAAAATTTTGCTTGCTGATCTTATGTGTTGTCTTTTGTCAGCATGAGTTTTCCTGGAATCACAAAGCGTGGGATTCCAAAACGAAAATTGCAAAAATCCTTTTGACTTCCAATTGTATAGCACGTGTTCACATATTTGCATTTCATATCCTCCGTGTTTGTTGTAAATGTAGTGAAGATGGCAAAAGAAAACCTTTATGATGCAAAAAGTATTTGCTTTCGCATTCTTATACCTTATTCCAGGAAATAGAGTCATACAATTCCTGTTAATTTAATTTCTTTTAAGAACTTGTAGATGATTTCAAAAGGGCAGGAATTCTTTTGAAATAACTGGATTCTGCAAGATCTTGTCGGTAACAGGTAGTATTTCCATGTACAATGACTTTGACTTTAATCAAACAAATTGTTACAGGTAC
Organism: Seira musarum; assembly: GCA_027743895.1. Taxonomy (NCBI): domain Eukaryota; kingdom Metazoa; phylum Arthropoda; class Collembola; order Entomobryomorpha; family Entomobryidae; genus Seira; species Seira musarum. The sequence goes on along the minus strand of JAHZMX010001199.1, from coordinate 2,636 downwards.
AAAGTATGTAGTTGTAATTACGGAGACTGTTCCTAGGTTGACGTTGATATGTTTATTTACTTAGACGCAAATGCGGGGCGAACTCCTTAGTTTTTTTACTTTGATCTGCCAATGAATCATACAAAGGGATCTGTCTTGCCATTTTAAAAACACGGGTTCCAAAAATATATTTTTTTGCGAAATTTTGAGTTAAACTTTTGATTAAATCATTTCCATATCCCATTCAAATCCCCGCATGACAATTCTCTTATTCTGCATACAGCTTACAGCCATCCCCGAACTTCAAACTTTCCCTGTCCTGGTGATATTGGGAAAACGCCACCGGTTTTCCTCTAGAGTAAAATCAATTTCGTAATCAAACTTGGACTCGGAAAAACATTATTGGATTTGGGATTCAAATTTCTGTCTCAGGAAAAGTGCGTGTCCTCTTGAGCGCGTAGGTTCAAATAAAGTTGTCGTTGTCTGTCACTCACTCCTTCGAACTTCTCAAGAAAGTTTTTGTTGATGCGGGCTTCCTTACTTCCCATAAAAACAATCCAATTTCATCTCTCGTTCCAAGTCCTCTAGCCTTCATCACCATCATCACCTTTTTCCCTAAATATTAAACTTTTAGACTGGTATACGCACTCCTTACATCACGCACCAAAACGAAGTAACTTCTTAAAAGAAACTCGTGCCGTCCCTGAACTGAACCCGCATTGCCTCTATCCGCTTTTTTGTCTGCAGTGGAAAGCGTATTTTGTACCTTTATCTTTTCGAATCTCATAAGATTTTCTTATAAAAATCCAATATAAAAAGTAATCCTCACTTATTCCTTTGTTTTAAGAGGCTTTCGTCTCGTGTCTCCCAAAAAGTTTTTATGAATGGTGCATATGATGCCACTGTAGCGTACTATTTTTACGTGAACTGCACTATTGATATAGGGATACGCAAAATAATAAAACTGATCTTTCTTCAATGAAACGACCGTCTCGTTAGTTTGACTTGTCTCTGATGTTTCAAACCAGATAAACATTTTGTGACACGGCAGCAGACGTTTTCAAAATAGAATCCACTCCAAAAATAGCATCAACAAGAAGAGCAGGCGGTGTTCCAGAAAATATGCTTCACTCTCTTGAGTCATTTTTACACGCGGAAAGAAGAAACGTTGCACCCTTTTGTTTGCTTTCTTATTTCAGATACAATCAAAAGGACAACGAAACGAAAACAATGGCATTGCATTCACAAAAAAGTAAAGTTCAGAGCATTTCTCAATTTTATGTTAAAACTGATAGAAGATCAAATAAACATTCAAATCAAGTGCGCACCACCCTACCCTCTCTTCCACTCATCCGTCTGCTCACTTTCAAATGCAAACACAGGAATTTTTTTAGTCTCCTACTGTTTTCGATTTTTTTGGAAATTATGTGAAGAACGTGAGCCATTAATACAGCACAGAAAGATTGTATCAAGATCAACTTGGTTTTCACTTTTTTGTGTGATAGTGAGCAAACAAAATGCAAAGGATGAAGGTTACAATAGACATAGCCTCAAAACGCATTTGAATGTCGTGTGCCCTTCAAAGTAAAAAGTGGAGAATGAAGATGAAAGGAAAGTGGTAGGAGAAGGAGACTAAATACAAAATTGAAATGAATAGACCAAATTCCCTTTCAGTTTTAGTTTAGTGATGATGGGAATAGTAGGCAGTCTTTCCTGTTTGAAATGAAAACAACGAAGCCTTATCTACTTTTTTATGTTTATCTAAGCAGCTGAACCGAGAAATGTATTTCTTTTAAATTCTAAATAGGCTTGTTGTGAAATGCGATTTGTGAGAAAGCAGTTTCAACACATTTAAAATATGACATTTATGGTGTGTAAGATTGTAAATTTGTTGCAGGAAGACGGAGAATGAGTGCAACCAGCCGCTACAACTATAACTTTCTCCATTTCAAAGTACGTCCTTCTAAAAATAGAACGAAGCAGTTTAAACTGAAACTGAGGAAATTTGCAGTTTTCCATCTCTACTTTTTTGAATAAATGAAGATGATTATTGCTAAACTTGAAAGGGAAAGAAGGACGGACTAGTGGAGAAAGTGTTAAGCCAAAGGAAAAACGTAAGTACATTATCTCTCATGATTTATCTACTCATTCTTTACTCAATATTCTCGTATTATTTACTGTCACGATTCTAGACCATGCTCGTAAACAAGGATGTCATGCAAGGGGACCTGCTCTTCAATAGAGGTTTAGGTATCCCAAGGGAGAAGGAAGCCCCTGCATAATAAAGTACCACTGCTGCTTGTTGTATTATAAAAATATATAATACGTTGACCATCGATGCAATGTCTGGGTCTTGGCGGGTTTCATTTGTCTCCGTCCTTTCATTGAAGTCTTCCTATACGTAACGGAAATAAGAGATTACACGGCCATTGCCATGCCATGTGTGCCTGTCCCATCCGGTATACTTGTTAGATATTTTTTAATGTAGACATGTACTGATTAGATGTGTTCCAAGAAATTTATGCTTCATACGACCAATCATTTACTTTTTCAGAAAGCTGGAAATAACACATGCTTTTTTTATTATAAGCATATAAATGTGAAAGGTGTGTATTCCAAAAGTACCTCAGAATATACATATTTACGATGTTGGTGTG
>JAHZMX010001198.1:0-25872 GCA_027743895.1 Seira musarum | reverse complement strand
AAAACGCTTTGGACCAATCGAAAGGTCAAGCGATTGAGGGTGTCGTAGTGACATTTTTTTCGTGATTTTTTTTATTTTAAGCATCAAAAAATTATAAAAGCAACGCCATGTTTTTACTTTGTTCCCCATCCATACATATCGTATGTCATTTCAAATGCCTATTCCGTTAAACATAATCCGCGTTTCTTTGCATGCTTCTGTCCATACATCATCGCATGGCCACGGTCGTATACATATTTCTTTCATGTGCAGGGCAGCGCTCGCTCAACCTTTGATCGTTGCATCCATATTACCTATTCATTATACCTGTGATTATAGTAAAATGTAAAGCATTCTCCATTCGAGTTAAGTAGTTAAAGTGCAATAGTGATTGCAACTACGTGTCCAATACAGCAGATCCGTGGTTCTCCGAGAAACCGATTGCTCACCACCACATACACTCTCCACATTGATTGGTGCGCTCTATTACACGCATAATTATTGCAGCTCAAGACCTTTGTGTGGAATTATTACTGCCATGATTGTTAGTGCCATTCATCTTATGACTAAATATGCAATTAGACGGTTCCGTACATTTAAGAATGTTATGAGTTCATTATGGTGTAAATGGTAAGTAGGGTTGGGTTTCAATCTAGGACCAACTACTACTAATTTATGTGCTAATTTAAATTCTATTTTTGCCAATTTTCCTACTTTTTGCGCGTTCCGCGCAGGGTCAAACTAGTTAACTTATATTTATTTACATGACAATTAAACAAATTAAAACGACCTAAGTAATTTGTTATGCATACCAAAAGAATACAATACTTCGGAATAGGTTCGAGCCTCTCATTCACTACATTCATGTCGGAAATTGAACTAAAAGAAATAATGTCTGGAAAAAGTGTTCACGTTTCTAACGAAATTAGGAAACGGAATATGAAGTGTCCCTATCTCGTCACATTTTTTAATTTTTACGCACCCCTGTTATTTATTCCTTTTAGAATTAAAGAAGCAAAAGCTAATGGATCTATCAAACATTATTATTTGGAAACTGGAATGCTTACTAGAATTCCATGTGCAATCATACACGTGTGCCTAATTTTCTTTGGAATATATCTTTGGTATCAAAACATATTACCTCTGTTCAATGCCAGGATGGATATTGCCGTTTTGTTCTATTCTGTTAGTTTCTCTTCCACTTTTGTTGCATTGTTCTACTTTTTTAAAGCAGTTTGGATGCATGAAAACGAGATTTTAGAATTTATCGAGATGACGCGAGCACAAAGTGCGACAAATGATCGCAGCCGCTGTAAAGTAATAACAAAAAAGCATCAGGTAAAACCAAATTGTGATTATTTTACTATTCTTTTATGTGTTTGCGGAAGAATTTTTGCAGGATGACCTCTAATTATTCGTTAATTAATCCAGCTAATTTTAGGAAATATTGGGATGATAGCTTTGTCTGTTGGTCATGCACTTCTAAAAATCCAAGTGGATAACCCTAAAGGTTCCTATCATTCCATAAAGGATCTTCTGGCTTCCATACTTTCATTCGTTGGATTTTCTACGGCTACATGGACTTTTGACACAGTTGTACTAACCATGGCTACTCTTTTTTACGTATTTATTAGTTACTGGTTTAACTTTGCCATATTCTTTGCCTACATTATTACAATGACAATGAATTACTTTGGGACGAATGCATTTATGAAGTCAATCGAAGAGAGTTACGGAAATGTAGCAGAGGCTTTGCAACATTCCTCCAATTTGCGGAAGACAACTAACAAGTTTCAAAGTGTTTTTGGTAATATATTCCAATGGTATTTTGTCTCCATCCTGGCGTTCTTTGCAGAGCTACCTAAAATTATTTTGCAGTGGAGTGGAGGTAGTAACGAAAGTGGTGGCATAGCTGTGATCGGACTACGCATAAATTTTTTGACTTACATGACGCTGATTACAATCACAATGATAAAAGCAAGCAGATTCAATGCCAATGTGGAAGCTTGTCTTAGGAAATATATTTCAGAACATCAGGCACAGCCCGAACTCATAGAATCGGATCGGCTCTTGCTCTTAGCTTTAGGACAGGAATTCATGATGGAACCGATTGGAATCTCATGCGAATTTTTTACGGTTACGCGCAATTTCTTAACATCAGTATGCTACTCATCAAAACTAAGTTCCTCAGTAGCTCATCAGGCATACTTTATTCTAACACTAGGCATAATTCATTTTTAATTTAGACTTTTGGACTGGTGATTACCTACAGCTTGATTGTTTTTCAAATGTCGGGAAACAATTCGTTTTGGACCTAAAATTGTATTTTTGCAGGACGAGTGGCACGTAACCTTATAAGTTTAAGAATTTCTGGTAAACAATTTATGTTTAAAGTTATTATTAATAATCTAAGTGTTTTTACATACATGTAAACGATATGCATATACTGCATTCATGTGTTGGGAGCAAGTCGAATCAAATGACGCTGATGTTATCATAAAGTATGTGTGCAACATAACAACTTCATGTGCGTGTAATGACTGACCATGACTTATTCTCGATGAAAAATAAAACTCGTTGAACGTAGTCGCGTGATAAGAGCTGGGATTATGTCAGAATGCAGGCAGTATCGAGACAAAATTGCTTTTCTTATTTGCTTTAGTTTTTTTCGATTTTATTGTAAGCTCAAATCATTGTACTGCTGGAAGAAGAGCTGGGCAAGGAGATGTGAAATGCCACGGGAGTACTGAAAAACTTTTATAAATTATACTTTCTTGCCGACTTTAATTAACTCTGCTGCATTCGATATTGCCGAATCTTAAGTGGTTCCTATATCATGTAAAAAGTGTTTTTTACATCATAAACCACTACATTTGTGTAACACGTTTTCACTTGATGGGCATGCAGAATTGGCCGTACGACTTTTTATATTGCTGAGATCATTTCAGTAAGTTTAGACACTTCATTGCATTGGTTAGAGGTCCACGGAGTTGGGCCTACTTGAATTTACTCCCTGTGCGCCAAATAAAACTTAGATAAAACCATTTCATCATATCCTTTTTTTATGCAAATTGGTATTGCTTCCTTACTACAACATAAAGTCAAACTTATCTACTGGAAACGACATAAGCTTTTGTGGCTTGTTTAGTTCAGTGTGCAGTAGATTGGCAAATAAATGTCAAGCACTCTTTACGATTATTTATGGACCAACTGGACGGTAACGCTGACACGATTAGTTTGTGTTTGAACTATTCTGATAATAGTTATCGCTTCCTCTGTTTGTTCCTGGTCGTTTTAAGTGTTTGTTAGTTATTCACACTATCCCCGAACAGTGTTCTGAATAATATTGGACTCATCATTTCACATTTTGATGATTAAACTGAAAAAATCTCAGGCTTTGTATTTAATTCTCAATTGGCGTGCTTGATACGAAATGTGCTAGGTAAAAGACAGATTCGGTGTAATAATGCAATAATGACATTCAGAAAGTCCGGCACTGAGGATGGTAAAGCTGTGGCGAGGAATCAAGCTGAAAAGTTTTTGTGGGACTTGACTTAGGTTTAGAATATATCTATCTTTTGTGACATTTAATTGCACATAATTATTCTGATATATTCTGATATACAACGCCCCGCATTCTATTTAAATTTTCCATCTCAGCCCCCCGCGTTCTATTTGAGACCCGCGTTCTAGTTATTTCTTACTGGGCAATGGGTCAGATATTTGCATTTCGAAGTTATTTGTTTACATTTTATACCAAACTTGTACACCATTTGAATGCCTGAACCAAATTAAAAGCAAGAACTAGATACTTTTAGTGCTTTAGAACAAAATCTATTTCAGACCCGCGCTCTATTTAAACCCCGCGTTCTAAATCAGAATATACGGTATTGCTGGTCTAAACGAAGAGGTGTGCAGAAAATTAAGTTGTGATAGAAAAAGTAACTGACAAAAACAATTTCCAGTTTTAGATTTCAAAACTTTCTTTCTCGTGAATATGGGTTTACAATGCAGAATTTATTTAAACTAGTTTTTTGGTAAACGTGCCCCTTTATGATTAAACATTTGATTTGTGTCATGTGAAATGTTCAGTAGAAGCCGCGAAACAAATTGATAATTTCCTGTACTTTCAATAAGTTATATATTTTGGTTGACTTCCAAAATCTACTACATCAGTTGAATAAGTGGGTTTTCAAAATATATAGGCTCATATAAAATTTTTAAGCATCAAATAAAGCAAGAGTGATTCAACGCGATTGTAAATTTTGCAATAAGGATGAAGAAAAGATAAGAATGTGTCACATCAGGAGCGGACACTATTAGCAATGAACGGCCAGATAACTGGAGTTATTATTTGCTGATAAGTAAAAAAAAGAGTCATGATGCTGCAAACAAATACATAAGTTCTATGTATCCTTTTTGTAGTGAATTCATAGTTTACAAAGTGCGAGAATGAACATCGATAATTGCCCGTAATTACGATTATTGTTTGATATGCGTCACATTTACTGTGGGTTAGGCTCAAGCCGACTCCTCGAGAACCGCAGTACTGGGCCCGTTTTACTGCTATTTTTCTCTTTTTTACTTTACTGCTAGCCCGGGCAGCAGTAGCCTTTCAATCACAATCTTCGCAGCACAAACAACGTCAAAGCGTTTTGTGTCAAGAAATCATTAACGATGCTGAAAGGCATATACCAGACGGTGTATTGCCCGGGATAGTACAGCGGTTCTCGAGGAGTCGGCTTGAACCTAACCCGCAGTAGATGAAGCATGAAAATGTTATTAAAAAGTACATTAATCAATTAAATTAATAGGCTTGTTTTCGTAATATTCGCGTGATTTTACTACTAGAAAACATACTTCTTCATTCAATGAAAACAGAATTTTTAATGTAAGTTTAATTCCTTTTGTTCCTTGCAGCACATATTTTTCATCACCGGTTTAAGCAACGTTCTATAACTTTACAAAATGGACAAAATCATTTTCCAAGAGGGTAACATAATACCTATTGCAAATCAATGAGACTTCTAAAACCTAACCAACACTACTGACGGAATCAAATTTCTTGCATTCCAGGTTCCTTCCTAATTCAACCAGTTACGAAAGTGGTGGAAAAGACCGAAACATCATTTGGCTTTCTCTTAAAGTCACTTAGAAGATTCGGACAGCATTTAGGAGTAGATGCTGCTAGAATAGCCCAGCTTGAGGCAAAAATCAACAAGGAGACGGTTGAATTGGCGGATGTTTTTGATGAAATCCTTCGGTCATGGAAATCGTGCAAAGGCAGTACCGCAACACTAAACGTACTAATAGATGCATTTGTTGAGTTACACCTCAACGATATAGCAGGTAGTAAAATTTAAATTGATTTTCCCTTCAAAACTGCCAGTATGAAATTATATGAATCGTAATATGGAATTATATTATGGTCGTTATACAGATGCGCTTAAAATTGAATTCTGCATGGGCTTCGATGACGTCAATATAATGGTTCAAGGCCGTACGTATAAAATTAGCAAAATTTGGGAGAAACCATCGGAATGTCCTAAGTATGCCCAACTTGTTGATAAAATTATGCAGTCAAGTAAATCAGGAGTCGAAATACTGAAAAAAAATGCCTATCCGCCAGCTAAGCCACCTTATTACGTTCTCCGAACATTATCGGCCCGACAAACGAAACTAAAATTAGACGTATTTTCTGATCCAGGCACAAAAGAAATGGTTTTTGCTATAAAAGGAGTAAGCCTTCACGAACTCGGAACAATTGCTGGAAAAGAATGTGTAGCGAAGTCGGGAAAGCAGCTTCACCAGGTGACTTCTCGTTTCATACTGCTGGAATGCGATGAAGACTATGATCGAATCTGCAAAAATGCCAGACAAATAGTGCATCTTATTCATAAGAAAGAAAGTACATTCATCTGGATCAAATCAACCGGATTTATTGATGGAATACGCAAGTTCTTCGTAGATGAAACAACCTTGGTACGCGAAGATGAGTTAGTCAAATCTATGGCAGCCTCAAACCCACCAACCTCAATGTGTATCTCAGATACTGCTGGCATGGGGAAAACGACATTATTTGCAAACTTGGCTACTGAAATACAACTGTCGCTGCCGACATGTATTGTCCTTTTCATTGCGTTACCGGAGCTAGTACAGAAAGCACTTTCTACAATAAATTCTGAGGATTTTGCCATCAATGTCATTGCAACATTCGCTTGTAAGGATTTGGACTTTATCACCCTCTTTGAAAAAATGTTGCAGAACAATACGTACAAATTTGTATTATTTCTGGATGGATATGATGAAGTTAGGTATGAAAAAATATCGCTTGTCGACCAGTTTTTGGAACAAACAAAACGTCTCTCAAACATAACATTGTTTGTGACTACCAGACCTCACCTGAAGCATCGTTTAGAGAATTTGTTTCATGCAATTGCTTACGAAATTCGTCCATTTACCAAGTTTGATCAAATTGATTACCTCGTCAAATATTGGACCAACCATATATACTGCCCCGCCAAATCCGGCAAAAGGTTGGAGAAATTTGCGGCTAAATGCTTACAAATGCTACAAACAAAAGTAACGCGAAATCAGAAGGCGATTGCAGGAATTCCTCTTCAATGCTATTTGCTAGCAGAGGTCTTTGCCGAATCTGCCAAACGCTCGTCCGAAACTGATGAAAACTCTGAGTTTGTGCTAGAAATGAATTCCATATTTGATATGTTTAACAAACTATTTGACTTCAAATTTCAAAGACTAAAACAAACACTCAATCTTCAGGCAACTAACCAAACGAAAAAGGCTAAAAAAGAAACTAAACTTAACAAACATCACTATGTCGTTGCACACGTGCAAGCGTCCATTAAACTACTAGTTCCAGAATGGGAAGAAAAATTCGAGAAGTACCTTGTAATTAGCAACAACATAGATGAGAGTATTATGTACTCCATAGGATTCATTGAGAAATGCCAAAATGATAACGCGCCAAAATTTATTCATCGCACATTTGCTGAGTATTTTCTTGCCCAATTTCTAATCAGAACGATGGGACAATACGGCGTCAGCATAGAACTCATTTTTGGAACATTGTTTGGAGGAAATGGTTTAACATTATTTCAGTTAGGACTTTTGTGTCCGAAACATTATATATTAACAAATCCAGGGATAGCGTACTTTTTGGAACAACATCTGAGGGAACACCTGGAGTCGAACCGCCTTGATTACGAGACAATATACCTCCTCCTGAGATCTAGAAATATACACATGGAAACTTTATGCGCGCTTTTACAAGCTAGCTGCTGTAGTGACCTGGAGAATTGGTTTGAGTTAGTAAAAGGTCTTCTCGAACTCTATGACAAAAATGTGTGGAAAGATACCTCGCTATGGAAAAAGTATTTCAAATTTCTCCCACACTTGACAATGGTTTATTGGACGTCAGACAGTTTAAAGAAAAAAGTTCTTGCTGACTTCATCACTCCAGACATGACCAAGCAACTATTCCAACCTGAGAAACCAGAAAAGATACCTCAATTAGAACAACTTCCGCAGTTCAAGTTCGAGTTTGGTCCATTTTATTACTCAGTGCACATGGAAACTTATGGTCGTATTCTGAATGACCATTTCTCCCAAAAACTGTCAAGTATTCAAAGCAACTTGGAATATACGTACCCTTGGATACCAAATTGTTCACCACTTCATGCTGCTGTTTACATTTCCAACTACAGCATTGTCAAGGAATTAATTGAGATTTACAAGAAATTCTTGCGTAAACTAAAATGTTTAGTACATCTTCTGGTACACAACAGCGTCCTCAAAAATGCTGAAGTTGTAAATGATATATCAGATATCTTAGAGTTGCTAGCAGATGTAGCTAAAGAAAATAATCTGGAATGGTTGAACGAAAAAGTTGACTTTGACCTAACGCCATTGCTGCTTCCTCGTAATCATTTCACACTTACCAAGAAGCTCGTAGAACTTGGCGCAGACATAAATGCGTATTCCAGACAAAACGGAACATTTCTTCACTCGTTTTCTGGCGACAAAGAAGCGTACAAAGCTGCTGTCAAGTGGGCCGTGGAACATCAGTTTTGTTGCATAAACTCTAAGGACAAAGACGGATTCACACCATTGCATCGAGCAATGACCCTATATGGAGATCAAATTGACGACGAACTTATAGAAGTTTTTCTGAGAGAAAATGCTGACTTTACGACAACGAACGCAGAAGGAATGTCACTGGTTTTTAGTGCATTAGAAACTGGAAACCTTGAATTCGCGAACAAATTTCTAATACGTGGATCCAAAATAAACATCAAAACCAGGAGCGAGAATGCTGCACATCTTGTTTTATCAAATGATATCACTGGCATGCCAATATTCCGTGATCAGCTTTCATCATTAAAGTGGCTTTTTGAAAATGGATTCGACTTGATAAACGATTCAACTGGTGGACTAACACCCCTTCACGTTGCAATGACACTAAAGGATATCAACATTAACGTTCTCGAATTTTTGAAGGCAAATGATGCTGACTTCAAAGCAAAGGACACAATTGGAAATTCTGTACTTTTTCACGCCATAATGAATCATCAGAGACCGGAAGTTCTCAGCAAAATCATTGAATTCTGCGGTGGGTTTGATTCAACAGATACCAATGTAAACGGTGATTCTGCTTTACATTTCGCCGTTTCCTCTGCAAATTTTACGGCGCTGGAAAACATTACGCAATATTTTGAAGATGTTAACGTAAAAAATAACCACGGTCATACTCCACTCCATGTAATCTGCCCCTTGCTGAATAAAGTAAACGATTTCGTTACTTTCTTAGTAAGAAAAGGTGCACAATTTGACGCAGAAGACAAGGTCGGAGTATATCCTCTGGCGTTTTGGATTTACACTGGATTTGATATCGACACTTTGTCCGGCTTACTCGATATAAGAGATCTCTTTCCCTGCAACAAAAAAATGTTTGCTCAAGCTTTGACAGCTGCCATCATGAAGCCATTCTTCTTGCCTATTCAACTAGAAATGAAGCAAACAGCATTCACGGAACTTTTTATTTTCCTAATTGAAATGGGTGGTTATTTAAAACCAAAGAAGTATGAGATATCGGTATGGCATGATCTTGGTGATGAAGCCTTCAAAAACATAAACATTGAAATGAGCACTGCATTTCTAGAAAACCTTGAAATTCGATTGCAAGAAAATGGTAATTCTGATCAAGGGAGAGTTGATTTTCAGAGTTTTATTTGCAGAACAAATATTAAACCGGAAATAGTTTTCAAGGCCTTGCTAACTTGTAAACAGTACGATGCTTTTGAGAAACTTTGCGAGGTATTAGCACCAAAGCTAAATTCAATGTGTAGTAGTCCCAACATGTAAATACGCCCTATCATACATTTCTATTATAATCTGGAGCAAAAGAATTAATCTTGTAGCAGTAAACAAGTTTATACATAATTTAAAAATGCTTAACTAACCTTTTTCGTTTCCAGATACGTAAAAGATAAATATTTTAATCAGTGTGTGATTTCTTTAATCTAATGCAATAAATGAGCATAAATCATTTACTATTCTATATATATATCGTGTTAGGAGTTATAATTACTTAAATTTTATCTTTTACTAAGAAATATTGGGATTTCAAGAAAACTGTCTTAAATAGGTTAAACTATTGACTGCCGGGGTTTAGAAATAAGGATTAAGCTCTGCAGGGTACGTGCAAGTAGTAGACGAATTTAAATGACACAGTTACAGTAATTTTTATCCTACTTCAATTTCAGTTTTCAACAGTCATTTCAACCAACAAACTTTTAGATGTAATTTGTACTATTACTCAAAGAATAGCAATCACCAAACTTACAAATATTTCTTTTACCGAATATGTAAATTTTGTAGAACTAATAAAAAATGAACTTATAATGTTTCATGCATGGAATAATTAAACTATTTTATTTAGTGTTCATTCAACTGATCATTTTGTAGAAATTTGATTCCATCAAATGCTACTGCTTGAAGCATTTTTTATGGGAGGGTAGGGAGCCGGGTATAAATTCCGTTACACTTTTTTCCCTGGGCAAAGTTTCCAGTTTTTTCTTTCAGCGGACAAATTTTCCGCACCACGGCGGACATTTTTTCCGCGGTCTATTTTTTCCGTAACCATTTTTTCCGTGGAAATTTTCCATGCTTTTTTAACAGTATTATGATATCCCACTACCCATTATCGATTATGCATAAAAATGTACGCCAAATCAAAACACCTTTTTGCTGTTCTGTTATTCGTATAAAGATGGAATCCGCAAAACTGAAGTATTCTTTTTACCGCCCGACAAACTTCATTGCACACAAAGTACAGGTAGATTCAATGAAAAGGCTACATGGATTCATCTATTTCACGTGCTTAGATTTCCTAATGTTAACCGCGGCCTTTCTGTTTCGCCAATAACAAATTCCGAATGGTGATGTAGCTGCCGTGCGAGAAGATGATAACTTTCCAAAGAGGTCACCGATTGATTCCAAATTCAGCAAGATTTAGTTTGAATTATCGTACCGAGCTGAATTTTGCTACCGTATATTCTGATATGGAACTCCCCGTGATCAAACTTACTTAGCGTAGTAATTATGCCATCTATTTTACACCCTCGTTCAACTTCACACCAGCGGTCTATATCGGATCCGCGTTGTACTCATTTTATTCCCTTCGACCCCTGCATAATCCTGCATTCTATTTAAACCCCGCGTTTAAGTCCGAATATACGGTACTTATTTTTTTCCAGCCTATTTAGAACATGATATGACCGAGGAATCAAAAGTTATCTGGGATCTAGTTATCTATAAACCATATTTACAATTAACATATATTCTGCATCTCTCCGAGGAAAGAACATTTAAAGAAGTTCGGTGCTCATAAGTGTACATGTTGCGCGAAGAAAAAAACAATAATAAGCAGGACAAAATAGCTACTCTAGAATGTGAACTGACTGAAAAGTGAAAGTGCTGTGAAAGTACTGAACATACAGATTAAATATATGCAAACTTGCTAAAGCTAGAGGTATTTTACATGTTCAATTCATTTTTAAAAAACGGAAAAAATCACCGAGGAAATTTTACAATTTTGTCACGGAAATTTTGTCCTCTGAAAGAAAAAACTGGAAATTTTGTCCGGGGAAGGAAGTGTACCGGAATTTATACCCTAGACCCGGGAGGGTAATTTGGGGCTGCTTTTTCCGGCGCGGGGCTGCTTTAAGAATAAAGCAGACTCCTCCCGAAGCGACCGGGAGTTGGCTGCTTTGCAGCCTTAGCTCACATTTATCTAGCCTTGTATCAAATTAATTATAACTGCAAGTGTGCCCATATTTTCACACCCATGGTTTAACCTAGTTGTAAGCTGGTATAAGAATAGAATGAAGATAAAAAATTAATGATTTTTCAGTAAAAGTTGTTACTAAGCCTACCGAAATACAAATATACTTTACCCAAATAACCGAAGAATCAAGCCGGAAAAGGAAGAGTCAAAGCCTTTCTTATGTCCAATCTATTTTTGTGCTTGGCTGGTTGCTTGGATGCGAAGGAAGCTATGTGTGGACGCTCACTTGCTGAGGAAAGCTCTTTCTTAAGGAAGCAAACCTTCCTTAAGCAAGGTTGGTATATTTGCCCCCTTGAGTAACCTGAACCTTCCTTAAGTTAAATGTGTAGACGGTTCCGGGGAAACCGAACTTGACTTGGATATGAGGTGAAATGAAGTCATATCACCATCGTTACATCCAATCAAAAATCAAAGCAGCGTCATTAAGTCCAATCCATTCGTGTGCTAAGTGACTGCTTAATCAAGTAATCAAGTGATCCTTGAAGTAAGCCCTGACATAAGGTAATTTCAAATTAACTTCTACATCTGCATTTAGTTTGCTTCAGGAATATTACAAGCAGAGTAACGAGACAGCATATCTACACCTTTCTTTCTCTGATCCTACGATTTGTAGCGTCATTATCGATGATTGCATTTGCGTTGTCCATGAGCGGGAAACGGATGATTCCTGTAACAGAAACCCTGTTGACGTTGCTTTGCTTGTTGATTGGATGTAACGATGATTATTTGAGTTCACATCACCTCATATACAAGTTAAGTTCGGTTTCCCAGTTACCGTCTAATTGTAAGGATAGTTCTGGTTGCTTACGGGGGCAAAGAGAGTGTCTTTTTGAATTTTACAGTTAAAAAAGCACTTAAATTCTGGTTAAAACCTTTGAATATGGAGGACAGTCGTTATGCAAAAATTTGTTTTAAACAGCAGCTTTTAGAATCCAATAATGAAAATCCTGACTGAAAATGTTGGGTAGGTAATATGATAAAAATCTTTAACTCATATGGTCAACCTAGTCTAAACCTAGTTGAGGACCCCACTGAATTTTTATCGGGCAGCTAACAATTATTGATAAACTTCCTAGACCAATCTCACCAAAACGATGTTAATCAGATGCAAAATTCCGATAAATATAAATACTACTCACACATTTTACCTAATGTTTTTTCACAAGCAGAATACCTTAATTACAATCTACCAAAACAAAATATGTCGTTGCTAGCACAGATACGGCTCAACAAAGACGTACTTTATGTTCCGGCGGGTAAACAATATTTCAGTTGTCTTTGTGAAGTTTGCAAAAACGAAATCGATGGGTTTGATCACTTCATATTCAAGTGCGTCCCTATTCTTACGTTCTCCAATATAAGAAAAAACTACAATTCGTTGGAAGAAATCTTTAAGTTGGAAACGAAAGAGAAAGCTAATCAGTTTCTATATGCCCTCACGGCTAGCTTAGCACTTCGGCAGAGAATTCTTGACGAATATTCCTTCTTTGATAATGAATAACAAAAACATTAAAATTGCTAATTGTTCAAATGCGAGGCCACTCATCGAATTCAAATTTTTTATTTATGTTTTGTACTAATCTTAATTTATAATCACTTGTACATTCAAAATATTCACTTTGTTACCACTTTATGCTAGATTAAGAATCTATGTAAATTTGCTATCTGTAATTTTTAATAATGACACCCTATGGGTCTAAAGTCCCGGAAGGGTAATAATAAAACCTTATTATTATTATTATTATAATAGGTATTGATACCTGCCTTCTCGTTGCCATCTTTTTTGAGTTGGGTTTGAGGCCATCAATATCACCTTTTGGTAGAGAAAGCGGAAAATGCTTAACAAAATCTGTGTTAGGTAAATGAAAAAGTGAAACATTATTTCATTTTTATAGTGGATTAGATTCCATAAGCTTTATCCACCAGTACAGTTTTCTGCCAACCTGCCAAAATTGAATATGCTATTGTCTATGAAACTTTTGTACAGCTTTAAATTACAATATTACAATAATGTCATTAATTTAAGTGTGGAGGGTCCTTTGCTCACTTTAATTTTCCCATGTAAAATCGTACTTAAAAAATCCAAAAAAGTGAACTTTGGAATTTTTTTCGATTTCTCGGAAATGCTTTGGTGTTGGGTCCAGCCACTTAGTATGGAGTAATGCATTACTATGGTGAAAATTTTACCACAGTTTGAAGGGGATCGTCGACATACACTTAGGCGGTTTTCATCGTCAGGACAAATAGCATCGGAACAGAAAACAAGTGACGAGGTTTTGCTAAAGCGCAAACAAACTACTGTTAACCGGAAGGAGAAGAGTAGAATTATGAATATCCTTAATTCAAACCAGCCTTCTTAATAGGTAATAACGGGTAGGTGGGCAATGAAAAACCAACCCGGGTTTTAACGGGTATTGCCCACTACCTCAAAAGTGGGTTTTAATGGGTTTTTGTGGGTAATAAAAAAAACATTACGTATATATGTAATGATTGAGTAATGAAAGGCGGGAATTCAAAATTACCCATTATTACCCGTTATTACCCACCCGTTTTTATTGCCCATTAAAACCTGCTTTTTGTTCAGTATACGCCGCTAGATGACTTGGGGTAATGTGATACATAGTTTTTGCATAGTTTGTTTATCATGAGTCGTTTCTTAATCATTAAAACCCTTTTTTGGGTATTATAACCCATTATACCCACTTATGCCCATTATTGCCCACTAAAACCAGTTATTACATGTTAAAACCCGTTATTACCCGGTACCCACCAATTTTTGATATTAACCGCGGGTAATTAGCATGTCTGATTCAAGCATGTGTTCAACCCAACCAAAGAATCATCCAAAAATAAAAACGATTAAAGGAGGATAGACGCTAAGTAGTCATTTCCAGGCCAAAATTCACGTTGGTAACGTTTTCCTGCCATTTTAAAACAAGACACCCCCACTGAAACCTAAATATTTTAAAAGAGCCACCTAGACAAGTCCTGATTTTAGCCTTAGAAAATTTACAATGGCCGAATCTACCTGTGTATTAATATTCGTGATTGGTCTCGATGGCTCTTTTGAGATATTTATCATGGCCTGGCTATGACTACCTAGTGTCTATGGTCCTTTAAATTTAAATTGGAAGATAACTCCAAAATTGAAAGGATTGCATGACCAATAAATACATATTTAAAGTGATAGATGAAGAGATATTCATTGTGTCACGTACAATTGGTTCTCACCGTAGCAACAGAATAAAACTTAAGCCAATTTTTCCATCAATCATTAAAATCGATTACGTCATATGTGTGCTTGAGGCATAAACAAAAAACGGGACAGATTTTATGACTGTTTTGACGTATGATGGTGGATTTTACTATGTTGTCCAGCTCAATCAAACCAATATCTTTAAAAGAATAAAATGTCTTCCAAATATCAAGAGAATCAAATGCAGAATGATAGGAAAAGCGAATCCTATCTTTACAGCATTTCTTAATATTTCATGCAGTTTTTAAGTTTATAATAAAAAGGCTTTAGATAAAAGTAGTTGATGGATTGAGTAAAGCTAAATTTTAATTTCTAATTCAAAAATTTATATCATATTATACATCTTTTACTTATATCATATAAGAAAAACAGTATGCCGCTTATATATTAAAGTGTGAATTGAAAATGCGGAAAGCGTGTTGAAAACATTAATGTGTTGAGCTATAACATTCCCCTTACATGCAGTTCGTACAAGAAAATAACATAATTAGCAAGTCGAATTGAATGCCAAGCACTATACAAATATAACCGCCCACTAACGGCGTAAAGATTGCAATTTGTTAGAAAGTCCGAGTAGCTTTCCTGGCATGCTGAATCCAATATAGGGAGAAAAAAAGCAAAAAGCTTTCAAGGATCCAGCATAAGCTAAGATATAATCCAATAATGCTTTATTGTATTCTGTATTGAATTTTTCTGCTTGTATTCAAATTATTAATGGAAGCATGAGACAAAACAAAGTAAATGCAATCTACGAAGAAGCACTATTAATTATGAATTTGAGAGATTTTAGTTTCACTATAAAGGAACTAGGGACGGCAAAATTCAAGTTAAGTTATTTAAACTTATAAATGTTCGTAGTCCTACTATTGATTTCTCTTGCTTCCTGGATACCATTCGTGCACAAATTCCATCCAGCAACGTGACCATTCCGATAGTTAATTAAATTTTAAATGAGCTTTTTAATGGTTTGTGCATCGATCGTTTCCTCTGCTGATTAACTATGTATCCATGTATTTCGTATTCGTAGCCACGCACCCAAAGTTTAGCAAAAATATAGTAATTTAATTTTGCATCGGCGTTTTTGGCTAATTCATTGTCTAGCAACTACTATAAAATAGAATTTATCGTTTTTATTTTTAATGAATTGAATTTGACATATGACATCCAGGACCCTCAGCAAGCACCTTATTGGGCATTTTTCAACAGTGCGGATCCTATGCTAGTGGCTGCACCAAAGAAAATGAACGGATCATCGAAATTCCCCCCTAAAAACCTGGTTTGGAAAGCCGGGGACGAATTTGGCAATGTTTCAAAGCACTGCATTCGTCATGGCACTATGACTGCCCACATGTACGTAGAGAGGTGATCAAAGGCAATTACTATTCCCTGAACCAGGTTTTTTCTGGCTCTACCTGGCTTCCATGCATTACCAAGAATACATAGTGACATTTTTGCGAGAAAAAATGTCATTCGCAGAAAAAAATGAGAATACCCCAAACGAACCGAACCTTTGCCTTATGGATAGGTTTTGGGCGTTATAAAAACGCCGCAGTCATTCTCTACAGGAGAAACCAACCTCACTTCGCCAGTCTCACAATAGATGGGAAAAAATCGCATCGGAAGTTGCAAAGTCTTCCGGTGAATGTCTTCCGGTGAAAGCCTCATGAAGAGCCTGAAGAAAAAGATTCACCATGAAATAGCCCATGGTCTGTGTTCCTCGATGTTTAGCAAATTTTGAAGCTTATTAAATTTGCTATTTAACTGGCATAACAGATTTTGTCATAACAGTTTTTTTTCTCAGAATAAAATAATTTTTAAATACATCGTCGGTCTATTCAGATCTTCCCTAGTTATTTAATCATGCCAGACACATGTAATGTGATATTTCATAAGGATTTTTTTTCAATTTCTTTGTATTTTACTTACAACATGTTCAAATATTTTATACTGTAATTGTATCAAAGGATTTGTACCTAACCCATTTCGTCTTTACTCATGTCAAAGCTCTATAAACCAGCAACAACTCGAAAAATTAACTTGGCCAGGAATCGAACCTGGATCTCATAGTAAGGCCCTATGCATGCTCTCCATTACACCACCAAGCCAAGCGTTGCTAGCTTGCTCTTTTTAGCTGTAGTTGTGTGCTTGGATTGGAAGTGCTTTTCTTTCACAACTCAATTGTGGTATATGCTTGCTGTGTGCATCATTTTTCTTCTTTTGGAATTTCCAGGTACTTCCTGGTTATACAACGTCTGATGAAAAGATATAATTTTAGATTGAAATAGGGATCTTTATATTCTTTGGAAATTTGGAATAAGAAATGATGATTTATTGAAAATATTTCGTTTATAATAATGACATTTTTTCATCTTTTATAATTCTTATTTGAATGGTTCTGTAATCAGAATGGATACATTATCGTAAGGCATAATCAAATATTCAATTCAGTTAGACAAGAAGGAAGCATTCAAACTCAAACAGGCTATTTCGTGTAAGAAAAGCACTATGGTCCTACTTCTGGATTGAAATTATGGTGGAATTATTTAAACCGATAAATTGTCGTAAATGCATCTTTCAACCTAACTAACGGTCCAGATATGTGGCTTTAAAAGCTCTATCAATCGATTTGTATTACTGACTATTGATTACCGAATTGATTTTAATGTTGATTTCGTGTTAAGATTTGAAAACCAGACTGTAAATGACTGAAATCTCAAAACACGTTAATATAGTATTTATTATTATTATTATCAATATCGATAATTTATATGCATGTGTTGGAAGGCTCTACAGCTAACAAGACTCACTTTGTTTAACCGTATTTTCCGTTTACTGTACCGTTTCCCTGCTCTTATTGCGTTTACAACATTTTTCTCTTTCGACAATTCTGCAAAAAGGTGGGATTATAAATGAATTTGCAATGATGAGAATTGCAAATAATATGCCTAGCGCGCAAAACAAAAGAATTAGGGAGATAGTGATTAAATTTAGCCAATACACAAACGCTTCCAAAGGTAACCCAAAATATTAAGTTAAATTGGCTTGGACAAACCCATACACATCAATAGCCTGTATTTTAAAATACAGTGCCATAATACTCAAATTTTAAGAATGTTAAAGAGTCCAGTGTTGCAAGCCACGTCAGCTTAAGCAATAAAAATTACCAATTTACAAAGCTTTGACAAAAATAGCGTAAAAACACTCTCGTTTAGGCTATCTCTAATTCGATATGAACATGAGTACGTACAGGCAAGGCATTCCTCTAATAAGACTGAACATGCAAATTTACGAGAAAGAAAGCCTACATGCAATCCCGCTATCTGAATTTTTAGAATGCTAATAAATATTAAAATTCGTTTAGGAAAATGGGTACATTTAAACTAAAATGGGTCTAAACTACCTTGGCTAGTAAAATACTTCGCAAAACAAAAGCCTAAGACTTGATGACTTAAAGTTGAAGTTTTGTAACATACCCAGCTCAAAATTATATGTGGTCAAAATTCAATTTGGAAAGTGCTTCTGGAATCCCAATACTCATGTAAAGCCGATAGAGCTGCCAACTGCCTATCTTGAAGCGGCTCACCTGCTACATTAATTGCTGCTCTATTGAAAAGTTGGTATCCCTGCACTAAAAACAACTAATCTTACGATAACTTAGAGGAACAAGTGTTAATTCAACTCTTAAAAATGGCCGCTCACAAACTTTAATTTCCAGCCATCTCCCTCACTGGAATTTACAAATAAATCGCTCAAACGGACAAAAGTTTTCACGTAAAGTTTACGCCATTGTTACCCTTCAAACGGTGATGGTAACCCTAACTGAGAAAATCCATGGGAGGGATATCATCTTTTTTTAAAATACAATAGTACAAACTTCATTGCAAGGGTCATTAGTAGGTGACATTTCAAGTTGTAGTTAAACACGTAAAGCCGTTGGAAGAACCGAAAACCGTGTTGGTGAAGCACCCTATTAAACTTGTCGAACCAACATGTTATGAATTTTGAAATTACTCTAAGTAATTAACTTTAAAGGTAGGCCAAATTCAATTTCGTAATTGGTTCTGGATGATTTCACAAGAGCATTGTCGCTTAAAGCTTTTTGGAGTTACTGCTTTGGCCCACTAATACTAATCTACACAGCTTACTATCTTCTCTCCAAAAGTTGGTCTTCAAGGATTCAAATCACCGATTTAATCGGTTTATGTTCTAGGTCTCTTGAACAATTTTTCGAGTGTTTTCTTCCGCAGACTGGAAAATTTTACAGTAATGAATTAACTGAGTATAAAATGTGTTAAATCTGACGTGGTTAGCGGACTAACGAAACGAATTAATTGCTTAAGTTGATACTACAAATCTAAACCGTACCATCCAAAACGCTGTAAAACAGAAAAACGCCCATTCATGATGCATTAATAAATGTGAGCCAGAAACACTGAAAGACGCCGAAAGTACTTAACCGCCTTGCTTACTAGAATTTAGTAAAAGGGCTTGAAAAAGTCGCCCAGACATTTACAGCTATAAAAATAGTTTGAAATCTGCCAGTGAGTTGTAAGATGGCAACAGGATCTCTCCTCAAAGTCCTTTTAACAGCACTAATTAGCCTGTCCTTGACGACTAATGAAACAAGGTGCGAAAGGTTCGAGTGGGATAGAACTGCTCATTTGTCAGCTCTTTTTCTATCTGCGAACATCTTAATAGAAGAACCAAATAAGTATTTGATGGTTGTACACACGTACTCTATGTATCCAAACAATTTGTCTTTTAATAGTCAAGTCGTTCGAGTAATTTTTAATGCGTGGTACACTTCTAACAGTACTACCAGAAAATACAACTCAAACCAGAGGTTTGGGATCCCAATAACCATTTTGCTAGGACCGATGTCAATCCGGAGCTTCAGGAATTCCCTCTACGTAGTGTCAGAGGAAGCTTCACTAAGTCCAAGGAATCTAGTATGTTTCACACTTCATGAAGCCAATGAGACAAATAACGTTGATGTTGAGACGCATATGCCCCTGTATGCTAGGTACCTCCCTGCTACAAAGATCATATTTCACATAAAAAACGGGAAGCTACAAAGTACTCCTATCCTAAGCGGATACGCCAGAGCAGGCCGCAGTCCCCGATTGCATTTACTGGAAAACCCTATCACCTTTCACAAGGCTCTATTTCACAACGCTGGCGGCATCAAGTTGCAGGCAGGAGTGTACATGAGATATGCCAGTCATCCATTAAGTTATCAACTAACCTGTCCGACACTTCTAAAACAAAGATTGCTTGATGTCATATTATGTACAAAAGAATGCCATCTCCTAGTTGCGTACATTTCAGAACGTCATAACTTTACAGTAGAATTGCATCAATCAATTACGGCACATATGAGTATGCAACTACAACTTACAAACCAATTTTTATTGTCAACGATTTCGCCCCAGCAGTTGGGCTATTTAAAAATGCTCGAGCCTGCCTCAAATAAATCATTGAGCTTCACAATGACTGAGGGTCAAGCTTGCATTTACTGTGAACAAGTTGGTGCACAATCGCAGTCATCCAACACGTGGCTGTGGCGTGGTTACTGCCATTTTCTCTGGATGCATGGCAGGCAGAGATTATGTTCCAAATTTTTCTTTGGTTAGCAACAATCAAAATCAGTGAGAACAAGTCATTGTCAATCTACAATGAGGTTGCCATCATGTTTGGACAATCGTTTCAAAGAAACGAGACACCTCAAGTTTATTTTCCTTTGCACTACTTTTCTCTCAATTTTTATGGGCAACTTGTATGGGAACGGGATCACTAGTCTGGTTTCTGTACTGAATTCACCAAGCGTTATACAAAGCGTAAGAGATTTGCTAGAAAGCTGTTATAAAATACTGATTAATTCACATCACATTGACCCAACAGTATTTTATAGGCCAGAATTTCGTTTAAGAAATTTGACGAATTATCTAGTAAACAGTACTTTTCACCGTCTTCCGGCCAGTTCAAACGGAGTACATGACGAAGAAATATTCGCTCATTTGGGACACAGAACCGATAGAGTATGTCCGACGGAGTGCAGAAAAGTACATTAATGAAATGGAAATTCTTAGTATCAGCACTATTAGGTACGCTTGTTATCAAATTCCGGACCGCATGGAAAATGCTCCATTTTTCTTCACAATTTACACTATAAATAGGCATTGGCTAGACCAAACAATTTTAGGGTTACAAGAAGGTGGATTTCTTGACTATCTGGTGGGTCGTGTCAGCTGGGCGGAGAGATTATTTATGAAACAGCGTCTTTTTGATCAATCACTTAAACCTTCGCTGCAAATGGATTCGATAACCCTGGATAAGCTCATGCCCGTACTTCTGTTTTCAGCATTTGTTGTACTACTTGCGTTACTCACCTACTTCTGGGAAATTCGTGGTAAAGTACTAGAGCTGCTGCGGTGTTTCTTAACACACACGATCGTCACTAAAATCATTCCAAAATAAATAACCTTTTTTGAGAAACGAGAACTTAACTTAAATAAACTTACGTGCACCTAATATTTAAAAGAACCCACCCGGACAAATAATATTTATGAGGAATTACGCAGTACGGACGATTTTTCGTGAACCATGTCGCTTATTTTGCCCCTTAGCAGAAAAAAGTATCTTGAAATACTAAACATTGTACTTGCAATAAATTGTATTGTAAATCGTAATTAATTGTAATAAAATTGTAATTTGCAGCTTAAAAATTTCTTTAAAGCTCAGCTACTTAAAAAAGCTACACTCTAAATGTATACTCATTATATTTTTTATTAGTTGTCTAGTTACGACACCCAATGACCGGTATAATCGTAGTTCAAAATTCGTGTAGGCATTTTTATACCTACGTCCTTGATCAGTGGGATACCTTGATTAAGGGTATTCTACTTGCATTAAATGTTTTGTCCATAACTTTTGATTAGATTGGAATTTTTAAAATGTTTTTGGCACATTTTGAAGAGCTCCTCCTTGCAAATCGTTTGATACCAAAATTATTAAAATTACTATAAAATTAGTGTTGAAATCGAGGTCGGAAGTGGACAACGGGGAGGAATTTTCCATGCACTTTTCCAGCATTACCCCTGGTGTGATTATCTTGATTTTGGTGTCAAAAGAATCGCAAAGGACGGACTTGAAAATCTTACAATTTACATTTTTGAATTTTTCTTCTGATCGCAAAATAATTAACCAAAACTAAAAAATTCACCTTTTGCCAAACGCTGAAAATTAAAACAATAGGAATTTTTAACAAATGTAAGGCCAATTTCAAAAATGTAAATTGTAAGATTTTTAAGTCTGTCCTTTGCGATTCTTTTGACACCAAAATCAAGATAATCACACCAAAGGTAATGCTGGAAAAGTGCATGGAAAATTCCTCCTCGTTGTCCACTTCCGACCTCGATTTCAGCACCTATTTTATAGTAATTTTAATAATTTTGGTGTCAAACGATTTGCAAGGAGGAGCTCTTCAAAATGTGCCAAAAACATTTTAAAAATTCCAATCTAATCAAAGGTTATGGACAAAACATTTAATACACGTAGAATACCCTTAAATAATATGTTTTCACTACGAATTGAATGAAAAATTTACTAGTAATTGTTTTTATGTATCCCGTATCACATTCAGCTGACGACTTTTAGATTCCGTAATTTGAAGCAAATTTCAGTTTTTCTCAGGTAAAAAATTGTTTGTGGTAGCTGCATTTAGAGAAGTCATTAAATAAACGCGTGAATAGTTCACTAAACTCCATATTTTCAAGACTAACCTATTCAATTCTAATTTACAAAAATGTGTAGTAGGCCGCTGCTCCATTAAAACAATACCAGCATTATGCTTTGAAACTGCAACGAAAATTGTGATATTTAAATGAATGAATAACTTCATCTAAAACCAAAAACTAATAGATTTCAATCCACTTTCACTTTGTAGTTGTTCTGATGTTGATCCGGGCTCAATTATGCGAATTATTTTTATTTTTCAGCTTTATTAAATCTTGCCAAATATTAGCAAATTAAACTCCTACATCGCCACACTCCTGAACCCAATAAGAACCATCTGGTGATTTCAGAAAACATCATTCTTCCTGGCATTTGGTTTTTGACATGCAATTCAGATATATCATGAAAGGTATGGTCCATTGCAAATTTACTAAATATTTTGGAATTGTCTACAGATGTATGAAATGTTTAATGTTAATTTCGTTGTGTATATTCCACCAAATCAGATGTTCGAAATTACTACAATACATATTTGACGTAGTGAAAGCGGAACATACAGCTCCCATTGACACATACACAAAATATCGGACAAACAGGCTGATTTAAATTTGGTTGTGCTGTGAACTTGATTGAGAAGTTCGGTGGGAAAAGCTTAGCGTGAGTTTACCGCTGCATATGTAAACGTTCGTTATCCTCCATTTTCCTTATTTCTCCACTTTTGGTTCTTAAGGGTTGATTTACCTGTTTCAAATTACTCGCACGTATTGAGAATTTCTTTACTTTGCTCTTATAAATTATTACCCGTACTAGGAAGTTCAATAGTGTGGCATGCAATGAAATTCAAAATCGATGTTTCACTTTCTAGGCATATCGGATTTAGAAATACCGATTTTAAAATGCTTTTAAAGGATTAAGAAAAATATGGACAATGGTTTTGCAAATCACGATATGATGTCCCCCTATGGATTATGTAGGCGAACAGAATTTCCAACTTTCACAGGTTAAATTTTCGAGGGCGGGATGTTGTGGATTCTAGATTTCTGAAGTCCACATAGTTCAAAATACAGAGTCTCCTACTAATATAGTCTAATTGGAACTGAAATTGTACGCAAATGATCCAAATAGTCTTCAAATACGAATTTGTTATGTGTTTTTCATTCAGATTGGTTCACCTAATTCCAAGTGTTTTTCGTACTGATGGATATCTGCTTAATTAATCACAAATTGCGAACTCTTAGCAAGCAACCGATGGAAAACATGTAGTTTAAAATATTTTATATTTTATCGTTTTTTTTGGTTATTTTCCCTTCTTTATTGTGGAAGTGGAAGGTAAGTGGTTCCGTTTCC
Source organism: Seira musarum (assembly GCA_027743895.1). Taxonomy (NCBI): domain Eukaryota; kingdom Metazoa; phylum Arthropoda; class Collembola; order Entomobryomorpha; family Entomobryidae; genus Seira; species Seira musarum. The sequence continues at coordinate 2,188 of JAHZMX010001198.1, read as the reverse complement.
AGTTTTGCTCTTTGTTATCCAAATTTTACTTTTTTGTTTCTTCCCGGAGATAATTATCCTAGAATGTATTACCACTCCGTTTTCATTCTAGTTTCTGTTGTAATTAATATGCGAATAAACTTTAAAGACGGCATATCGTTTAAATTTGAAGTCGGTTTTTTTAAAAATTGCATTGCTGTGTTTTTATGTGTAATTGACTCGTATTTCCAAAATCTGTGATGAAGCAAATGGATATTTAAAAGAAACCCAGTATTTTATTTTTTCCAATAAATATGGTTTCCTTGTATTCTTCATTGTATTTCTCGAAATTAGGAAAATTCATTGACAATTAATTTGTTGGTAATTTTATTTTATTCAAATGATTATAGAAAACGACTGAACCCTTAAATATTTGTTTGCCAACCGAAGCTTGTTGCTCTTCAATTGAAGCTCATGGTTTCTTTCCCGTCATATATATTTTACTTGGCTTGAGCACAAACGTGTGAAATACGCTAAAAATTTTCCCATAAGTTAAAATGTTCTGTCTTGATAAGTGTTTAAACGGTCTAGATTCTAGAAAAGTTGCTTTTTATGTTTTTTCGATTCGAGTTTTATCGGTTCATATCCATCTAGGTGATAGGCGTATTTGAATTTGTATGTGATTTCGTTATAGCGACTCTAGAGTATCAAAAGATCCACTGACAATGAATCGTCTATTATTCGGTTCAAAAGTCTAAGAAAATGATTTCACGCAAAACGTTCGCCCTTCACCTCTGAAACAAGCAATACCTTCATGCAAAAATGGGTCCATTGCATTTCTCGATTTCGCTTTAAGTTCATTTTAGGAACTAGGTAGCTTTACTATTTTTTAACCAGCCTCACAGTTAACGTTCGCATGAACACAATGATCAATCGACGTTGTCCGCAGTTCCACTCAAACTCAAATTCCATTTTCATTCAACTTCACTTCGTTCCTTTATGTTCTTCTTCATTTCGAACAAGTTTATATTACTTCCATGTATCATTTGTAATTGGTGCTTTTGACTTCCGAAGGGGGAAACTGCTACGTGCAAAGAAAAAAGAATATGCCGTTTTCTTCTACCTTTGGATTACTAATGATATCCGCTTAATTGTAGTTATTAGAAGAGAAATTGAGAAAAAAATCGAGCAATTTATTTCCGGAAGCTCTTTTCGTACTGTCTCGAATTCACTCATTCATGAACATTCATTCAGAAAGAGGTTACTATGCAACGCATTTTATCGCTCTAGAAACTCTATTTTGTCAGGAATTCCTTTTCCAAATACATACTAACATGCATGCATTCTTTGGACTTTTTTTATCCTTAACCTGTCTGCCGTCTGCCCTTTCGCTCTATGTGATATTACTTCCTCTTAATGGGATTGCAATCCTATACAGAGGAAGAAATCGGCGTGATTCAAAAGCTTATCTGCAGAGTGTAATTATTCAAAGTTACCTCACGATTTCCTTAGATGGTGCAGCACAACACCATTGAGTTGGCTGGTGTTAATTTTGCAAGCCCTGATTTTTTTATCGTTTCCCCAAACAGTTTTTTATCGTTTCCCCAAACAGTTTTTTTTATCGTTTCCCCTAGCAGTATTGAGAAAGATTCTACATATTTTTTGACAATAAAATCCGTTATATTTGATTGAAAATGCAAAATAAAGTTCAATAAATTTTATTATCTTCCTACATAGTTTGTCAGAAAACCGTATTTCTGAATCAAAATTGGAAAAGTATTAATGTTTTTAGAGTGGGTTAACTGTTTGCAAGGATTAGTTGATGTTGAAGGATAATTTCAGAATTTCATTGCAGACCCTGAAGAAATTACATGACCAAGGTATGGTTGGAGGATGTTTATGACCCAAATAATTTATGAATTTGATATTAACATTGAGGTAGAATTTCTCAAATAAATACGGCTAATCAACGTGTTTTTTATTTGCCGAAAAAAGTGTGCAGGCAAATTCTTTGCACCTGAATACCTGGAAATGAGGCAAGCAAAAAAATTTAGGATGCTTCATAGCGCCACCAGATGTCGTTGAAAGTGAAATGGTTTTCAAGTTATAACTTTGGCTCTACATGTCCGATTTCTTTAGTTTTTTCACCAAAACGTAGCTTAGACAATTCTCCAGGCACGCTTTTCTCAGTTTTTGAAAAACTTTGAATTTAACGATTTTATAACAAAAT